>JAMKPZ010000399.1:0-100484 GCA_024699675.1 Amphibolis antarctica | reverse complement strand
TATATATATATATATGCATATATATTATTCATTGACCGGGGTTGATCAATTAACTCCTCCTGGTCCCGTCCGCCGTTGCGTGTGAACGTAACATTAGGTTTTGATGATGAACTTGATATTTTAATTTTAATTTTATATAAATTTTTACGTATAAATTTATAATTTACAATATACTATAAAATTCAATTGTAAGATTTAATTTTAAACTTTTTACAATATTCAAAACTAAAATATTTCATTACATGGGCACCACTGAGAACAATAAATGGGCACCACTGAGAGCGATGGATGGCTCTGAAAAATTAATCGCTTGTTAATCGAAATCTTGGTTCGATCGCAATCCGAGGATCAAAAAGGTGAGACCGGATTGATTCGAGCTGATCAATGCAGGTCCGACCGAAGCGCGTCAACAGCGCACCACTGCACCGATTTATTGATCGTACGCCTCCAATTTAATGTGCTCACATGGGGTGCCTCTTCCAAGCAAGATCCATCCATCCATCCATCCATCAATATTATACGTACGGAATAATATATCTCCCATTAATTATTAATCTAAACTTTTGGTACACACTGTTACCACGCTAACCTGTGATTTTTTGTCTAAAATTTTTAACTTTTTGACATTTACCTGTTTACGTACCGTAGAAATTAAGAAAATGAAATTTCCGTCAAAATCAAGGTCGAAAATTGGAAACGGAAATGGGAATTTTAGACAAGGAGTATTCGTGCAGGTCGAAAAGTTCGGAAAATTAAAATTTTAAATTTTTTAAAAAAAATTAGAAATTACCTACTACTCGAAAATTATCAAATTGATTATATTTAACATTACCTGTACTTTGATAAATTTAAAATATGAAAAATGTAATATAAAAAGTTTACAACACATGGGTAGTTTACGATGCAAATAATTTAAAATGTAACGTTCACAATTGATAAATAAATACATTTATCACATTGCAATATCTTCACGTATTTTGTCGATTTTTTCTTTTCTAAGTTTTTAAATCATTTTAACAGTAATATTAACATATTCATGAGATTCTTCACAATATTCTCTATCATCAACATCATCATCTTTAAGATTTTTTAACAAATCATCTCTATCAGCTTTACCGATAAAATCATGAAATAAAAAGTATACAAGAATGATAGATGTTCGTGCAACAAAAGAGTTTAACGAATTTTTAATAACATAACAATTCGAAAACAAATGTTTAACGAATTTCATTTGCAAATATTACAAGCCAATTTTTATAGCAAAATTAGATTTTGTAAGAATTTTGTTACGATTCATCGACCAAATAAGAATCTTAACCTTCGAGATGAAACCTGAAACAAGGTTGTTGCTCCTCTCTATCGATCTGGGTGTATTGGGCGGCCAGGATGTTGCTTCGATCTCCCTCCAACTTGCCGCCGCCGCCGCTGAAGTCGAAAACCAGACGTACAAAAACCTTCTCCTCTTCTCGAATCGCAGGAACCCACCAACTCGAAACCATCGGTGGCCGTTCACTGCCAATCAACACCACCACCACCACCACCAACAACTACTTGTTCTTGTCCTCTTCGTTGTCCAACAGGAGGAGACCCAAGTGTTCTGCAACACGAGCAGAAGATGGTACGGATGATTGGATCACCAGCAAGGATGGTTGGTTCGTGGTTGAGCGGGCCGGGGAGATGTTGTCCATGGCATTTCCTCTGTGGATATCGTTGGCGTGCCTGCTTGGGTTGTGGAGGCCGAGCGCTTTCCTCTGGGCGGACCACAGGTGGCAGATCACCGGTCTCACCCTGACGATGCTTGGTAACGATCGAAACTCCCATGTATTTAGCTCTCAGCTTCTCAGTTTCTGGTGGTGATGATGAAATGATTTGGTTCGTGATGGGCTTGTTCAGGGATGGGGATGACGCTGACGCTTGATGATCTGAGGGGCGCCATGTTGATGCCCAAGGAATTGCTCACCGGATTTGTTCTCCAGTACACGGTGACAAACTTCGCTCTTCGATTTACTCGTCTCTCATCGCCCTCGCTTTTTGCATTTTTCAAGGTTGAAAATTTAGGTCACTTCACGGCCACAAATTTTACCAGAAGGATCGGTAAAAGGAAAAGTCCTATCTTTGAATTTCCAAATTCTAGCGACATTTGAAACGATTGAAATTTTTTTTGGAAAGAAAAGGATTGCGTATTTTTAAAGATGAATGTTGGTATCATCAATTTATAGCTCATACTCCCTTTGATCAAGTCTGAGATGATTGATGTACTCAATATACCCAACAAAAGGACATGCACGCACACAATGGTGCACTATAACTATATAAATATTCTATTTTTCTTTGACCCCAATCAATTGGTGAATGAACATTGAAGTTTAAAGAATCAAAACAAGTGGAACTAAAGTCTTGCAGAAGCAACTGTGGTCTAATTTGTGCATAAAGTTTTGAGTTTCTAAATGGCATATAAATGTTTCATTCAATGTCACTTGTGAAACATGTTGGTTTTCTCTATCATTCATGGTATTGCTTGAAAAGGAAACAATACCACTCGGATTTCAAATTCCACTCAGATTTGAAATGAAAAGGAAGCCTTCTTTTCATGGCTGCATACTATTGCAGTTTAGGTCTCATGTTACACAGTCAAATACCCAAGCATGGAAAATGTCAATGCTTTCTGCATTCAATTCCCACCATACCACATATTCAAACTTCATACCATGAGAATGGTATTTATGCCAATGAAGCTGGGTTGGGGCATACCTACCAAATTGCCCAGGTATTAGTGTATTTACAAATTTATCATATTAAACTAAGAGAAGAGTTGCTGAATTAGCATGTCGTCAAAAGAAATACACATGTATTCATTCATCTTCAATATTTATCTATATATTCCAAACAAGACAAATCGATAACTGAGGTGATTTTGTGGTAACTGAATAAATAATTTTAAAAATAAAAAAAACTTTCTAATCCTGTAGTAACTCACAACACATATACACCTTTCTTCATAACTACTTGCAGTATATATACATGCAGAAGTACATGTGTTTTTGTTACTATTTTGAATGTTAAGTGATAATAATCAGCAGGCTCAGTAGTCAACTCTGAACCACTGAATGGATTTTTCCCATTTATATGAAGATTGTACATCATGCCAAATTCGGGCTTTTCTGACATAATCAAGTTAATTACGTTTTTTGTTAAATCTTAGGTAATGCCACTATCAGGATTTTTAGTGAGTAAACTATTGAAGTTACCTTCACATTATGCAGCTGGTTTAATACTTGTTTCTTGCTGTCCTGGAGGTTTGTACATTTCTTTTCCTGCAGAACTTATTTGAGTTTCCTTTACTCATCTTTATGCTTCATCCAAACTTGCATACCAAATATTTTCTTCTGTAATTTCCAGGTACTGCAAGTAATATCATCACCTTTTTAGCACGGTATGTGTTTGCTTGCTCATTCTTTCTGAATGATAGAACCAAACTGCTGAATAATGTTTGCAACATTTTAGGGGCAATGTAGCGCTTTCAGTGTTGATGACAGCATTAAGCACAATTTCTGCTGTGGTATGATAATCAGCAGTGCAACTTCAACATTTACATTTTAAATTTTTATCAATTATTAGGGTTTTGATTGGCAGGTTATGACACCTCTTTTGACATCAAAACTTGCCGGACAGTATGTTGCAGTAGATCCAGTGGGCCTTTTTACCTCCACAGTGCAGGTGATGGCGTTATACTTGCTTGTTAAGTTCTCATTTAAACAGACGGGCAGAAGCAAGCTTAGGATTGGTTTCTGAACTACAGGTTGTGCTTGCTCCTGTACTAGTAGGTGCTCTATTAAATCAATACTTCAACAACCTGGTGCGATTAGTTTCTCCAGTGATGCCAGTCATTGCTGTCACATCAGTGGCAATCCTATGTGGGAGTGCCATATCTCAGAATGCTGCATCTATTCTTTCTTCTGGGTTTCAAGTGGTGTTGGCTTCATGCATTCTCCATGCCTCTGGCTTTTTGGCTGGTTATGTACTTTCGAGGGTGCTTGGGGTTGAGGTGTCTTCTTCGCGAACCATTTCGATCGAGGTTGGAATGCAGGTAAAAGTTATTATCACTTACCACCATGAAGTAGGGATGTAGAAAAATTGCTCCTTGCTCTGATCAAGTAATCGTCAATGTTTTCCAATGGGTGTGCAGAATTCGGTTCTTGGTGTTGTGCTTGCTGGGCGGCATTTTGGTAATCCACTCACTGCAGTACCGTGTGCTGTTTCTAGTGTGTGCCACTCAATCTATGGCAGTGTTTTGGCTGGTGTTTGGAGATCCATGCCTCCTGCAGCTCTCGTCAATGACTGATGGCCGATCACATGGAATAAATTTCCGCCAAATCCATCCATCCATCCAACGAGCAATAATATTGCTCCTACCATGGTGGGTGGATTGAAGACCACTCAAACAGATTGTCAAATATTGGCACGACGCATGAGTCAAATTTTATGGCCCGTTGCTTTCCATTTTAGTGACAATATCTACTTCAAAATAAAGGGTTTCTAACATCAACAATGTCCAGTTTAGTCTGTGAGACAGATATCAAAGACAACTTTGAAATCCACAAGTTGATGTTGTCTTGTTGGGCAAAGGAAGGCTCCTCCTTTTTACTGTAATACCATAATGCATTCAGCAAAGCTTCCGATTTAATAAAACAGGATTTCAAAAAAGAAAGTTAAAAAATAATCGAATGTGCTGAAGAACCAACAATGATATACTTTCAATGACATAGGAAACACAAAAAAACTTTTGCAATCTATTTAATTAGTGGTGCTGAAATCAAGTGGGCAAGATTAGATATACCAAATGGCAAAGTGGACAGTTTTGTTTTTGGGTTAGCTGTGGAAAATCATCAGATAGATTCAGACCTCTATGATCATCATCCAATAGAAGGCATAGCATGGCATGCTGCGTCACTGGTTCCGTATATGAACAAGCCTCATTCTCCACAAAGCACGTTTCTTCCAGGCGAAGAAGATTTGCTTTGACGACGAAGACAACGTATGGAATCAATTATTAAACTACTCTTGTTAATGCAGTTTCAAATATATTTTATCCGAATTATTTTATGAAAATACAATAAACATTTACATGATTTATACTAACTAAAGATGTGGATACGATCTCGGATGCGATTCTTAGGAAATTCATTGCGAATATCTAGTATTTATTCTTGGTAAGAGAGATTTGAATTTATTAACCATCCAATACACCAAAGTTTAACAAAAGTAAGAACATGAATTCTTACCATATTATTGAGCTAAACCTGTTCCGGCAGAGGAGTGGAAGCATGAATCGGCGGACTAGGTGGTAATTTCCCTGGGAAAACTGATCGATCGAGTCTAGGGCCTCTCTCTACCACCCTGCCTTACAACTTTTTTTTTGCGGGCGTCGATCTCAGATGTCTGTCATTGTCCGGCTTTTCCAATGGTTTGCAGGTGATCACCACATCTCCTAAGTCCCATGCGTCTGCTTTGGTTGGTTTTTCATTTGTCTGTTTGTGTTTTACTGTTATAGTTTGGCGCCGAGGACTTGTGTTGGATCTAGTTGAAAACGAAATTTCGACCTGATTTATTTTTTGGATCGATGGGTGGTCCTAACTTTGTTTGGAATAATGGTTGTTCCTATTTTTTGGGTACCCATCATTCATGTGGTTGATGAATCGTGTCTGTGCGGGAATTGGGAATGGTGGTAATCTATATTTGCTTGCTTTATTTTGCTTTGGTCACAATTCTTTGACTTGGGTTCCAAAAAAATTGCTGCCTTTTGGGATCAGATGTGAATTTTGTTACATGCCTTAGTTCTGAGGATAAGATCATGGGTCTCTCATGCTATTGGCATTTGCTTGCTTCTCTTTCTGTTGTGGCTGTTAGGACCTTTGAGGGAGAAAGGTGTTTTAAGGAATTTCTCAGCAAGACTGCGTAATTGATGCAGCTGATAAGGTGTAAATGGGAAGAGGTTTTCCCTGGCGCGTTTGCAAGGCACACTCTTGTATCAGGAGCACGCAATTTGGTGTCCCATGTTAGAACAGGCTTCAAATTGCCCAACTATTGCATATAGGCCAATACAGCCTTCTGATCTTGAAGTTCTAGAGCAGATTCATGCTGCTTTATTTCCAATAAGGTGAAGCAGAATCTGGCCATGCTATTTATCGTACCATTTTTGGGCACCAGTTAACTCTTCTAATTTAAGTCATCCAGAACCATAATTTGATAGAATTTATTATTTAGGTATGAGCAGGAATTCTTCCTGAAGGTGGTTAATGGCCATGGTATTGTCTCTTGGGCGGCTGTTGACATTCAAAGTGGTGAATTTGTTGGATTCGTGACTACACGTTTGATTTCTGCCAGAGAAAGTGAGGTTGTCAATACCCCTTTTTTGTAGCTTCTTTAATTATTTTTTTGGAATGCACAACATGATCCCTTCCCTTTTAACTTTTTTGGAGTGTTTCAGATAATTGATTTACTCAAGTGTGACTCTTCTAGAACAGAGCAGACGCTGGTTTATATCCTAACCCTTGGTGTTGTAGAGCATTACCGCAATCTCGGGATAGGTCGGTATTGACAGTCTTTATAATTCCATTGTTTATCCGACTTATTGTGTATTTCAAAAATTGCAGCTTCTTCACTTCTTCAACAAGTCATAAAATATGCTTCTAGTATGAGCACTTGCAAAGCTGTTTATTTGCATGTCATCGACTACAATGAACCTGCCATACAATTCTATAGAAAGATGTTATTTAAGCTGATAAGAAGAATCCCAAAGTTTTACTACATAAGAGGCCAGCATTATGACTCGTATCTATTTCTCTATTATGTGAATGATGGCCGATCTCCATGTTCTCCATTGTGAGTAGATTGTTTCCGTTTCTTAAAGAAGCTTGCTGCAACTGTTTTCATTTTGTTTATTTTCATTATTTACATGATACTGTTGAAAAATCCCAAGCAGATTATCGAACCACAGAAAATAAATTTTCCCCTACTTCCAGTGCAATCGTTTTCTGTGAAGCCAATCTCCTATGATTGGCAAAGTGAAATTGTTTATGCTCCTTTCAAAAAAGGAAGAAAAAAGAAAGTGTGTATGCTTGCATAACATACTATTGCCTTTGCCTTTTTTGTTTGCTGGTGCTTGGCTAGCTTGTTTTGTGTTGTTGCTGTCTTATGTGAAGAAGTCTCTTGAATTTTCCATTAGCTCTGTACTAGCATAATATTTTTTCAACAAAGGTACAATTTAAAGAAATAACATGTGATTTTTTTATTTTAATTAAGCATATTGCACCTAAGGATGGTGGATATTGTCATACTTTTTCAATGGAAATGAATATTTCTTTTATGACCTAGCCTAACATTCTCAGGTGAAAATTAAATATATTTCAAGTGTGAAAGTTCATCTCAAAACTAATCAATAATAAAAAAAGAATCACAATATTATAAAGTCTAAGCTCAATCGCATCAGTTTCAATGTGAGACTTTCATAGTTTAACACTAGGTGGACATAACTTTAGCATGAACCGCAAATATTATGCAAGTTATGATCTAAGAATATGTCCAAAGTTCGGCATGGGTTTTATTGAGGCTCTCTATGGTAGTTTAAGAATGAAAAGAAAAATTGGATTAGGTGTATTGATTCTGCTGTAAAACGGGTGCATTCCGTTGGTGTTAGTAAGACGCATGTGTGGCAACAAATGCAACACCTTGAGAAACTTCGCGTGAAAGATTTGGTGGCTCTTTTTCTCTAGGAAGAGAATGTTGGAGCTTCATTCTGACCGGACTTGATAAATACCATGTTTCTTTTTGTACCGTGACAACATGTAGGTAGATGATCGGGGGGCGCCCAGAATATCATGTTTCTTTTCTGATCTTTTGCTTGTAAAGTAGACTTGCTTGGGATTCACCGCTCATTTCATCTTGATTTTGTTTGCAGTGAACTGGTTGCAACCATTGCTGCATATCTCAAGCGCATATACACATCACTTACCACAAAGCTGTGGGGGAACGAGGAGAAGAGGGTACAGAGATGGGGGAAGTGCAAGGAGTCGAGCTCGTTTCTATGCACCCAAAACAAGAGAATTCTTGTCGCTGAGAACACGCTATGTCGGTGTGTGTAGCAGCAGTCCCTCCCTGGTTTTTGAAGGAAGAAGGCTCCTTAATAAGCTCTTCACCCTACCAACAATGGTTCTCCCATATATGTTATTTTGCTATTGCTAATTTTTCTTTCTTAAGAATCTGGTAAATTATTTCCAAAATCATCATTCCTTCGAGAATATAATATCCAACTTTTGTTTTCATAGATATAAGAACAGCAGCAACATCAACAATTTAAACTATTTGAGTCATGATCTGACTTTGCATTTGTTTGACAGGATGAATACTCTTTTTTTAGTCATTTATGATCAAATCTTTAGTCAAATTACGTAATTTTTTTTTTTTTTTTACAATTCCTCTTAATTTCTTAAAGATATGATCAGACTATTTAAATAATTTTTCTTATTTTCAACCGAGGAACTCCTACCTTATCCTTACTAAAATCATTTTAAAATTTCTCTCTTATGGTAAATAATGACACTTACTCATTGAAACATACTAATCTCGTTATCACTAAACTTTCGCTTTTAATAAACAAGAAAATCACATGTTAAATTATCAAAAATTTTATGTGATAATTTCTCTTAAGCTTATTTGTAGGGTATGTATACTAATTATATATCATATTTTCTATCACAGGCTTTTCATCTGCATCACCTCTGCAACTTCATTTCTTGAACTTCTATCAACCATAATCATTTGAACTCCGTTTCTACACTTATCTCTTGCCATCTGTTACAAATTAAAATCAGCATTCTCGATAAACCGACTAGTGAAATATGGACACGATGGTTACACACTTTCGCTTGTCTGCAACGATCAAATTAAAGGATAAATCGGAAAAGGAAGCTGATGAAGAGGAGGTGTTACATGCACTCATTGCCCAAAACATAATATGACAATTATCTAACCGAAATCAATGATTTTCAAAAATAAAAGTCGATCCGCAGATAGAAATCAAAAAAGCTACAATCTCGATCCAGAGTACAATTCTCGATGCTTTGTTTGTATCACGTGTCAATTGCCATTGGTTCTGAAACAGCTTCTGTTTTTTGCCCTTCCATGGCTGCAATTCTAAGCTCATCTGCCAGAATTCTTTGTTCTTCCTCTATGGTATTTTGCAGGTCATCCACCTGAGAAACACTCCATCAGGAAATTGGAAATGCTGATAGACCAACTTCTGTCTTTGAAATGGAAATAAATAGGAAGAGACTTACCACATGCAGTAAAAGTGAGAACTGCTTCTTCCGGAGCTCCAACGTTCTAACAGAAGCAATATTTTCAGCCTGTAATGCAGCAATATCCTTTTCTAGGGCTGATATGCTTTTCTGGGTTTCCGACCTTGGGGGTTGCATAGCTATCAACTTCCTAATAGCTTCACACTCCTCCTTGTGCTGCCTCTCAATCTTGCACTCCTCAAGTTGCTTCTTCAGATCCTCAATGTCTGCCTGAGCTTGCAAAATTTGGGAGTTAATTTGCTCCTGCAGCACAGTAAGACTTTCCTTCTCACGAAGATTTGCATCTACAACGGCCTTACTCTTATGTAGTGGGAGCTCAAAAGTGACCATCTCTTGCAGCAAAGCCTTGTAACTCTTTTCACATTCTTTAACATTGTCGGCATCTTTCTCAATTTCAAGGGAAAATGAGATAAACTTCTTGTGAAGCTTTTTCAATGGAGGTTCACCCCTAGTTGTTGTGGCACGTGTAAGAAGTCTATGTTTAATGATGGCATCATCTTCTTGGGGACCAAATGCATAATTGGCAGCCATCACATCACCCCGTCCAGAAGCTTTACCTCCCTTCCCAAGCATCTGTTTTTTTTTAATCTTTGAGAGGTTCTGCACATTTGCATGTAATGGGTGTGAGAGAAAACAAGTTCAGCAAAACTGACATCACCAACGCTATAATAATGTAAGCATCTGTTTTTTTATCTTTGAGAGATTCTGCACATTTGCATGTAATGGGTGTGAGAGAAAACAAGTTCAGTATAACCGACTTCACCAGTGCTATACTAAGAAGTGACAACCAGAAATTGGCATTCCTAAACTAGATTATGCTTCAACTATTTGCAAGTCAGAAAAAAGGTAAAACACATATATGTCTTTGAATTGTTGCAGAGAAAACAAGGAAATTTGTACTATTAACAACGAAAGCTTATGGAAATTTTTTATGAATGTATTTTTTCACAACAAAGATTGAAAAGTATATGTGAAAACATGTAGTACTTAATATGGTAGCTAAGTTAATTATAAATTCTACCCCCAGATTTCCCTAGAGTTCAACTGATATCCTTAAACTTAAGTAATTCATGAGTTTGCAGCTGTGCAATGAGATGCATTTGTTCAGAGTTTAGAATAAAATGTCTAGTGGGCATGTGTGATATCTGTTGTCACATAATTTGTAATAACCATGATGTCAAAGGACGTAATGAAATGTGTAAAGCTGGCTCATATCCATCTATTATTAAACTAAAATAAATAATGATGACATCTGTATCTGCCTCTGTATCAATGCAGTTCGTTGAGCCATAAACCTTTTTGATAATAGCAGAGAGAAATACTTGGAGTAGATTCACAGAGGCCAATGATTATGGAAATTACTCTATAGCAAGGAGGAGGCAGGATGATGATTATTGCCTGACTGGTGGCAGTGTGATGTTGGGTTAGATGAGGAGGATATGAGAAGAGGAAGAGCAGTGATGGTGGCATTAGGGTAAGGAAGAGAAAGGGAGGACTGCAAGAAACAAGGTGCAGCAATGCAAACTGCAAAGGAAGATAGTGAGGTAATATTGTCACGTAAGAGATCAAACACTGACAAGATATTCATTTGATAGAATAAGATTTGGACGAAGCTGCACTTCTTACCAAAAAGTCTTCAAAGCCAATCACGTATATTGATTGAGGGTAAAAAGAAACATTTCTCTTCATATGGGGTTAAAAGAAACATTTTTATTCGTTCTCTGGTACTGGAAAGTTGGAAAGTGAATATTTTAAATACGCATTGCATAGAAAAAGCAATAATAATAATAATAATAATAATAATAATAATAATAATAATCAAGGGCTAAGTAATGTTCTCTATATCTTCACTTGATAGAATAAGATTATAACATCAAACCTTTTTTTTGAAATATTGTGGGATGATTCTCATTCAGTAATAATTATCATTTTTTACATATTAGAATTAGTCATTATCTTTGCTATTCAATTCTATGCAAGTTGATAAAATCAAAGGAAATGAATTATGTAGCAAAAATGTATGATTAATTATAGCAACTCAATCCTATATGTTAGCACCACATGCAACTGCAACCCATGTGATTTATCTCCAAGCAAATAGTTACCTGGAAAAAATATGAACGAGAATGAGCAATAGAAGTCATCCAACAGATATCAAGATCATCAAAGGAAACAAGCACACAAGCGTTGTGGACATTAATACCCATGGCGGAGAAGTCTCTAGAGCAAGATAAATAAAATCTGTATCCTCCAACGTCAAACCCAAATAGACACAATAACCACAGCTACAAATGGAAGAAAACTTCTATCACCATACATGAACAAACAACACTGTAAATAAATTCCGATCATACTACAAATGGAAGAAAACTTCTATCACCATGCAACATGACACTATTAACAAATATCGATTTGCAAATGGACTGTAAATACACTGTAAAATCATACTGTAAATAAACTGGACCGTACAACATAAAATAAACGGTAAATCATACTGTAAAATCAACGATAAATCATACTGCAAATGGACTGTAAATACACTGTAAAACATACCGACGCGGAGAACAGGGGAAGAACGACGGCCGCGACCTCCTTTCCGCCCGGAGCGATGGACGCGAGGCGAGATCCGGCGGGAACGACGAAGGCGAGGCGAGATCGGCGGGAACGACGAAGGCGAGGCGAGATCCGGCGGGAACGACGGACGTGAGGCGAGGGCGGGCGAGTTTGGGCGAAGAAGGACGGGCGGGGGAAGGCGCGAGGACGGATGTGCGCGAGGTGGATGTGCGGGAGGGCGGCCGAATTTCGGAGGTGGGAGGTCGGCGAAAATACATTCCTTTATATATTTCTACATTTTCTTTATTTTCTTAGATTATTTTCACTTCGTGATAGACCAAAAATAATTTTTTACAGATAAATATATCAAAAGACGGACACAGTTACCATAAAAGTTTTTTTTTGAAACTTAAAGTTTTTTAATTAAAAAGCTGTACAAATGTGAAACCAGGGAAGATCGAAGAATAACAAGATATTTAAAAATCATAGAAGATAAATAGGAAAAAAAATCTTAGACAAAATGATCAAATTCTGAAAATTTTAATTAAAATTTTTATAATTTTACGTAATTTTTTATTAATTTTAAATATACAAATTCCTTTTAAAAAAATATTATTAATTTCTTTAACAAAATCAACCTCACGAGAGAAAGTTGAGGTAGCAGGAAAGGTAGGGTTGGATGATAGCGTGAGGTTAAGGTGAATTGATGAATCGATAAATTTCAGTTGTTAAATCAGTTATTAAGTTAATATTTTAAATAAAAACTATGAAAAATACAATAATTACGGAAAAGGACCAAAGGAAAGCAAAAAATACGACAAATTGAAGTAAGCGAGAGATTGAATTTGAAAAAATCACGAGGTGAAGAAAAAAAGAAGATGAAGATTTTCATAAAGTTAGCAAAGTAAAATGCTAAAAAACCATAAAAGTTCAAAAAAATACAAATGTTTTCATTTCATTTATTTTCTTCTTATTTTATTTTCAGAATTCATATATTACAATTTTCTTTTAAAAATTTGAAATATCGATTCGGCGGCTTTCATCTATTTCACTATTTGTTTCCACCTATTTTCTGCAAATTTGTATACAGTCCACTTATGATTAAAGAAAAGTTCAAAATTAAATTTTCCGTTGTAAATATCTGTCAACAAATGAATTTTATTTTTTTCGCGTGTATTTTACGAAGAAGAATAAAGAGACGGCGCGAAGGAACGACCTCGCGACGATCTCTCCTGCGCGATGGGAAAAGGAGGCGGCCGCCGCGGAAACGACAACCGGAGGCGTCGGCCCAAGAAGAAGAACGACTTCCGCATCCACGATCCATCGCCGGTACCGTCATCACCTGCTCCTCCTCCAATATCACACCGCGCGGCGAACGAGCCGTCCTTCCACGTCGTGGGAATTGGCCGGGGGGCGGAGTCGGAAGTGGAGGACGAAAAGGCCTCGACGCAGTCGACGATGGCGATGGAGTTGAGTGGGCGGTGTGGAGGGAGTTCGAAGGGGAGTGGCGATGGTGACTGGGAGCGTGGCGGAGTCGTCGAGAGGCTGGAGGAGCTTAGCCTTGGGGGAGAAGTGCAGGGGGTGTCGGAAGAGCAGATGGCCGACAACGACCAGTTGCAGGAGGACGAGGTGCGTATGCATGTGGTGGACGGTACTTTAATAATTTTTATTCGCATGTTAAAATCAAGGTGTGACATATAATTGCATTCGTGTTTACATTCTATTCCACTTAATATGCGGTGCGCTTGTCACCATGCCGGTGTTCCATTGCAATCTGGCTTGGAAATTCTGGACGATGTAGGATTTTGGCTGTAACTCGTAAATATGATCTCTGGAGGTAGGAGATACGCATTGTCCCCAATGTGCTCATCCAACCCTTCAGTCATATACTTCTAAAATTTCTAATTGATCAACCTACTCTTTATACCATGTTATCACGTAACAGGGAATGAAGTCCACTATAACCCTATTTGGCTGTCCCTTGATGTGGAGGTATTGGTGCACATACATGGCCATGAATAATCTTGAGTGGCGGGATATGGCTTGGTTTTGTGAGAAGTGGGCAGCTAAAAGAGCGCTGGAGGTACAAAGAGGAAGATTTGGCTTGGTATTCCTCATGTAGTTTGGTGGAGGTGTTAGCTTGAAAGAAACAACAGGCTGATGCAAAGTGTCAACCATGATAATGAATACTTAATTCTGGGTTAGGGTAACAAATTGTGGGGTGGAATGGTCGAGATCACGGAGGGCACAGTGGCCTTTGGATGATGTGGGAGTCTAGGTGTGGCTTCACTCTCTTGTCACACTTTTAGGCACCGAGGCAGTTCTTTCCTTTGTGGTCCAGTTGATTTGTTTTCCTTTGTCATATTTTCTTTGAGTCTTGTGTTAGGGTGCTTCTTCTTCAAATCCATTAAGCATTGATTGTGGTTTTTGGTTTTGTCTCACCTATGGCTCGTGCAAGTTCCTTGATTTCACTGATTTTAATATGTTTCCCCTTGTTGCTGACCAAAAAAGGTTCCAAATTGCAGGTACTTGCATTAAAAGCAATATATGGTGATGATGTCTCTGTCATTGACAGAATAGGAGGTCTACGAACATTACAGGTTCTTCTAATGTTCTGGTTAGTTATAGGCATCCATGAAATACGAAAATATTTTTATTTGATTGGTTTTGCAGATTGATGTGAACATGGAAGTTTGTGACGGATTTGCAATATCTGTGAAATTGCAATCATTTAGTGAAAGAATAAAAGGTCTTGGTATATCCCGAGATAATACGGATGGGAATGATAACTCAAATGAGTTCACATATACATTCAATGTTCAATATCTACCACCAGTTATATTGACATGCCTACTTCCTCCATCATATCCTAGTCGATCTCCTCCACATTTCATGATTACCTCTAAGTGGTTGGATGCTATAAGAATTTCAAGACTCTGCCATATGTTGGATACTATTTGGGCCAAGCAGTCTCAACAAGAAGTAATGTATCAGTGGGTGGAGTGGCTGCACAGTTCTTCTATGTCTTACCTTGGCTTTGAGAACGGAATGATTCTTGAACCTTGTGATGCCCTTGCTTCCATTGATAAGCATGCCATTGTAATGGTCAGCTCAACTGATGTTCTTATTCCTTCTTTGATGGATTACAATAGTCACAAATGTGGTGAAGCTTTCATCAACAACTTACATGATTGTGCCATATGTTTTACTGAATATCCAGGTATCTATGGTTGCCACTTTCCAAAATATTGTTGTTATCATATAATATAGCTAAAATCTTCTGTCTCAAGTTTTTCTACCATTCTCATATTTGATTTGAACATTGAAAACATTGAAGATGTCATCTACTAGTCAAGATGTGATCCATTCAACATCAACTTCATTAGGACTTTATTAATTTAATATCGAACAATTGTTTGTATATTGCAATGTATTATACCTGTAGAAGAAAATGTTAGATGGCCATTTAACAGTAATTTCAGAAAAAATGGATTGTGTTGAAATATGTTTAATGGCTGTTGAACATCCATTTTCTTTCATTTTTTAGAAAACTAAATTTTTTCATGTCATATCAATTTCCTTTTCTCTTAAATTAGTGACTTCAAATATTCTTTGTATTATGAATTCATTTTCTACTCACAGTGACATTTGGTGTGAGTTTAGCAATTAATTACAAGTTGTTTGATAGGATAGTGTATTTAGAAATCAGAATATTGTCAAATGATGAAATCAGTATCATTCAAATGGGAGGCCTGCAATTTTAATCTTGAAAATTTTCTTCCCTGTCTATTCACTATTATCATTTCTTAAGGTCTAGTTCTATACGCATGGTATTATTTACCGTGTTGGAGATGATGAACCTCATGAATAGTTAAATACATCTGGCATCATTTTTTCAGTTATTTCCATCACCAACATTTTACCTTTACCATGCAAGTAGCTGTCAATTAAGAAATCAACATTATCATTTTCAACCATTATTGAATCAATATCTGCAACAGTGACATGAATAGGTTGTAAAATCTTCATTGCGAGTACAGATGTACAACACAAGTTGTACAGATGCTTCTCCATTGCAACCCTAAACCTTAAACCCACTTTCTACATGTCTACTCCCTTTCTGCTTGTGTGTCCACCTACTCCCTTCCTGTGCGTACACCCACTCCCTTCCTGCGCATCTGCCCCCTCCCTACCTACACATCCACCCACTCCTTCCCCATGCTTCCACCCCCTCCTCTTTGTGTGTCCGCCTACTCCCTTCTTCCCTACACATCCACCCACTTTTTGCCCACATGTTCAACCTCTCTCCACGCAATCGTTCTCCCATTCCTTTGCATCGTGCCCCAGTTTTGTCTTCAGAAGTTCGAAGTTATTATAATAATTTAGAGATAATGATGAAGATATGATAAAAATAAAGATATAAATTTATTTTAATCACTTGTATAAGAACTTCTGAAGTTATTATAATAAAAATATAAAATTATTTTAACTTAATGTAATCACTTGTATAAGAAATTTTGAAGTTATTATAATAAAAGATATAAAATTATTTTAACTTTAACAAAATATTGAATAATTTTAATTATTACTTTTGAAGCTTTATTGAAAAATTCATATCCGAGAAGTACCTATATTTAAGTTTTACAAAATTTATTCATACCTGTATACAAGTTTTCTTGAATTTTTATAATGTACACAAACAATCTCAAATTTTTTTGAGCTTCTTGATTATTCATTTTCATTTCTGACAGAATTTTCTGAATTTTCCTTTCCAAAATTTTTATCGTACACAAACAAATGCTAAACCCAATTTAAAGTTTCCCACTATTGTGAGGTATAAGGGATTTTCATTTAAACCTGACATTTCAAGAGGCCATCTTTACCTTTTGATCCTCTCAAATCTTTGTTATCTAGTACAGAATGGAGCAAACCAATCAGGCTTACCTCAGAATAATATATGGTGTGCACTAAAGGGAGCACACCATATATTATCCAGAATTCAGATATTATACAGTTATTGTCCTGAATAAACCAATTGAGTGCAGATGTGAAGAACAAGTATCTTTGTTTTTGAGTGTGAAGAACAGATATTTTAATTTGTGTACTACAATGTTGTGATTTCTAGTGAAATGATGTTCATGATAGATATGTTTCTGTGCACCTAATCTAGTCCTTTTCAGGTACCAATTTTATCAAGCTTCCATGCAAGCATTTCTTTTGTCAGAGTTGCATGGCCACTTACTGTAACATTCATGTGAAAGAAGGTTCTGTAACCAAGTTGGTTTGTCCTGATGCAAAATGTGGTTCTCTTGTTCCACCTGGATTGTTCAAGCGGATACTTGGAAATGAAGCTTATGAACGATGGGAGTCTCTATTACTACAGAAGACATTGGATTCTATGTCTGATGTTGTGTATTGTCCCAGATGTGAAACAGCTTGCTTAGAAGATGAGGAAAACCATGCTCAGTGTACAAAGTGCTACTTTAGCTTTTGTAGTCTTTGCAAAGAACGCCGGCATGTTGGTGTTACATGCATGTCACCAGAAGCAAAGCTTACCATATTGCAGGTACCAAATCGTTACATGATTTAAATTCAAAAGCCTGTTTTTCTTTTTCATAGTTTATGATCATTGAGTTATAATATATGGACTTTGTAAATGTATCTCCTGGTGTACTTGATGTATGAATAGTGTTCCCTATTCATTTCCTTTCATTTAAGATGCATTAGTCAGACTTAAATGGACCCCAGTTTTGCTAAAAGTTGGGCAGCTCTCATCTTCCCTTTTTTAGGAAAAAAACGTGACATTCAAGGAGCCCAGCACAGCGAAATACAGATGTCTATCAGTAAGCCAACAATGAAATAAGAACATGGGAAAACCAACAAGAGACATGCAACCATGTAATGACCACCACATTTGTTTTATGCATAACCATTTGTTGGTTTTGGTGATGATTGCATAGATTAATTCTACATGTTGCAAAAAAATGTGGTAATGATTGAAAGAGTGACTTATGTGAGATATGCATAATTTCCTTTTTGTGTCAATACCAGTACAGAAATAGATTACCAAAATAATACATTCAGTAAAACCAAGAGAAATGATAGAAAAACACAAAATGGACCAACCACACACTAAATCCACAAGCTGCCCAACTGACAAAAGACAACGGTAATGTCTCACTTTTATATGGTAATTTTCTAATGAATCAAACATCCTAAAAAGTTGTACAAACCTCTGTAATTGGACTTTTGCCAGGAAAATGAATACCCAAGTCTGGGTCTCTGGGACTTGTCTGAATGTTTTTGGTTTTTTTTTGCATTGAAGGGTATTAGTTAATTATAAGATAGTTTGGAAGGCTTTCAAAATTGCTATTCCTCAGCTTATATTTGCATGCTGTTACTGTAGTTCGATAGTAATCTATGTTCTCTAATTTCTCATTAAAAAGCATGATCATGAAAATCTAAAAGAAAGTTCTTAAGATTTTACCTAGCTACATTTGGATTTGCTTTTTCAATAACTTATGATAAAATGCCAGCTTCTCTGCAAAATTTTTATATTATAGTATTTGTTTGAAATAGTTTTTTTTGTTGATTACTGTTCTTTTTATAATAAAAAAAGTTGCAAAGGAAAAATCTGTTTGGAATCGTTTATTCTGAAAATTATTCTGATTGAAAACTTGTTCCACAAGAAGTAATTACAATGACATCCTAAATTTTCTAGGGTACTTGATGAATTTCTATATATCAATATTTCTCTGTCTATAGTGAAAGTTTGACCCATCATGGTTACATTACAGGCACGCCAAGATTCCAATATGCTGAAGGAAGACCAAAAACGGAAGGAACGTGATTTAATTAATGAGATTTTAAGTGTAAGGGAGATACTTCGTGATTCAAAGCAATGCCCATCTTGTAAGACGGCAATATCCAAAACAGAAGGTTGCAACAAAATGGTCTGTGAGAATTGTGGACAGTACTTCTGTTATTCTTGTAACAAGCCCATAAGTGGTTACGACCATTTTAGGTACTTTTTCAATGAATATACGGAAGACATTATTGTCTGTCTCTTTTCTGAAACTGACAAATCTTTTTTCATTGAAGGATCGGCTGTGTTCTTTTTGATCGTGAGGAGATTGACAACTGGGAAAGAGAAATGAATGAACCCATAGGTGAACTGCAGGCTAGACTATATGATGTTCATGGTCACCCATGCCCAAATTGTCGTCAAATCAATGTCAAGGTGAGATAGCTATACATACTAGATTCTTGTTTTAAGACCATCTATAAACATGGCATATGCTTGATATTATTTTTACTGAAAAAACTTCCAGTTTGGATTGTAACGTGTTTGTGACTTAAAAACATGCCTAAAGTGTTGTATTGCTTCTATTGAACTCGTTAATTTCTGCTGTCAATTCCCCTCATTATCTGTGGCAAATTTCAGTCTTGCACTGCTTTGTGCGACATGTTGATTTTCTAAAAGTTGGAAACCCATGTGGTCTTACCTTTAAATTCTGTAAATGTATATGATTTCTATTTGATCCTCTGAAAACTAATTAGTTTTATTTTCTACACTTTCGAGCTCTATAACTCAAAAATCTCCTGCTCTTTTTTAAATGACTTCATTTAGTGTTTTCTTCCACGGTTCCACCTTTTATTTCTGCTGATTGCTGGATATCGTGCTTGGATCAAATGAGTCCTCTCTGTCTTGCCTTTCTTTAGCTGTTTTTTGTTGGTATAATCTTATTTCTCATGTGAATGCTATTTATGTTAGAAGTCATGTATAACAGAATCTAATCACTTAACTGTACCAGTGAGTTGCTAATATATTATATATTGTTGAATCCAAAAATACAGGTTCATAATAATAATCATATATTCTGCTGGGCTTGTCGTCAACACTACTGCGCCTTATGCCTTAAGACTGTAAGAAACAGCAGCCAACACTACGGCCCCAAAGGTTGCAAACAGCACACCGTGGACACATGATTTCTTTTGTATCATTGAAAAGGTTCAAGGAGACAAGTTGCGGCTATGAACAAGAGAGTGATCATCAGCAGCACACTTACCAGGTAAAAATTCCTTTTCGAATAACTGATCCTCTTGGAATAATTCGGAAGGACAATTTGGTTTTTAGGCAGATCGGTATCCTTCAAAATAGCAAAAAGACTTAGGAAACGCATTCTTATTACTGGCCTGCACATTCTATTATCTGATTCAACAAACAGTTCCTGGTTTGGAAATAGAGGTGTAAATTACATGCCATTTTGGGACTGGCGTTTCGGAAGGATAATTAATCCAGTGTATTTTCTCTGAACCTAGCTTTTTTATCAGCAGACCATGTATTGTTAATTCAAGATTTTTTTTAGTCGGCTGATGGTTCTGAAAAGACAAACTGCATATGCCTTTTCTTTGATCAAATGGTGTAAATACGATTGGGTTTTGGGAGGTAATAGTATGGTCCACTCGGATCAAATGAGAATAACCTTCACACTTGTCTCTTGGGAGAACAAGTCTAATGAAGTTTTTGTGGTTGAAGTCTTGGCTTTCACTTGAAAAGAAAGCATGGTGGCCACCATCCCAAGTTCCATTGATTACGATGAAAACATGAGTCCGACAACTGAAAATTAACTTCTTTTGATGAATTGGGAGGGCATGATGATATGATAAACACGTGAGAACAGGTCCATTGAAGACAGCAGCTACCATTTTTCTCTTATTAAACAAGCTGGAAGGTGATGTCATGAAGTGCAATTTCAACCCCAAAATATCACAGATCCGCACCAGCTATAAACCGATGGTTCAGTACAGCTTCTGCAATCGGACGCCGGCGGTAATCAGGATTGAGCATTGCCTGAGGAAAACCCCAAGACCAGTCACACACAGGAGTTTGATTGCACTTGGGAAGGGCAGAGCATGCACGGGAAAGCAGATGATATGATGCAATGCAAGCACACGTGGTCTTCAAGAAGAACGAGAGCATACCTGGAGTAATTGCCAACCAGCCTCATCACCAAGATCTAGAAATTTGACAGCTTCCAATAATCGATCGTCTGCAAGAAAATACCTGAACAATTTTGCAGTCAGTACTAGATTTACACACTAACAGGTGGCCTGAGTGAACTATTTTGCCAATAGACCGTGTTTGGGCCATGTCGAATGATGATTGTACCAATCTCACACAATACGATCAGATATATTGGACCGACAAATATACGGACTGTATGGAACTGACACGACTCATTGACATCTATAAATACAGGGTACCACAAGATCTTCCAAGGGCATGTATACACAACAACATCATTACTTTCATTTTAGTGCTAGTTAGTGCTGAGAAGATGACAATCATGGAGAATATGATCTTTTATATCCATTGAGAGCTACAGAATGGATACGACTGAACCACACAGTGACAGCATTAGGTACCAGATTGCAAGGGATGAAAGCAACATGCACAAGGCAAAAAAGCAACACTTACTCTCTTGCAGCCGTCAGGTCAAGCTTAAAAGTATTTTCAAAGAGCCTCTGCAGGGATGGAAGTGATATTATTATTAAAGAATTATGCAAGTTAGGATAGAACAACTTTTCTGAAAAATGTCATACTTGCAAGGAAAGGCCGTCCATAATGCCCGCCTCACAGAATGGAACAAAAGCCAAATATGCAGTTAGAAGACCTGCTTCATAACTGCAATGACAGGTAACAGGACCAATATAGTGGACAAAATTATATTGTAAAGATGCAAACACAGGTAGCAAGCGTGCAAGACAGAATTTACATATCATCAGCCAATCCAAAAGCTCTTTTTTCCAGTAGGGTAATAGCTCCAGCCATAGATGCCCGGTGCCACAACCCCTCTGACAGTGATCCAGGAATTGCTTCAAAGGATGAATGCCTGCAGCCTTTCTAAATAAGTGCAAGTGTGCAGATCATCTGAATTAAGCTTGCCATGTATGAACTAATAGCGATGCTTGAGCTTTATTTTGTTTGCTAATGGTATCGAGTCCATACCATTATAAAGTGAACTCTGGATTTGCGGACCAAACCCACAAAATTCAATTTCCATTTACATACAGCGCTCATAGAATGTGCATTTGTTAGAAGTATTGGAATAGTCCTATGTTAGCAGTGTAAAAACAACTAAACTTAGGACTAATATATGATCAATTTCTCCATCCAGTGTTAATTGGTCCTAAATTAGAATCTCACAACATTGTGTACAGCAACAACAGCTTATGCCATAATCCCACTATTTGAAGACAACTGCATGAATTCTTTTGTACTATATATTTCTATGGATAAATCTACGGTTAATTTACATAAACTTAAATATTTTCTTACAATTTCTAACCAAGTAATTTTAAGTCTTCTACTTTCTTTAATTTCTTTTACACTAATTAATTCTCCTTTCTTAACTAATACATCTTTTGACTTTTTAAAGATATAGCCAAACTATCTATACCAATTTTCTTTTATATTATCTTCAATTAGTGTAACTCCGACTCTATTCCTAATAAATTATTTTTTTTCCAATCTTCAATTATGGAACCCCAACTCTATTCTAATAAAATTATTTTTTACATTATTCTTTATAATATTATCACTCGTACATCTCTGCAACATTAACTTTTTGTACATATTCATGCTTTACAACTTAACTTCTACACCATAAAATATAACCGAATGAATAGAAATTTTATAAAAATTTTATATGTATCCTTCTATGATATAACACCCTAAGACCATTACTCTATTTCATCTGCCTTACTTTAATCATATAAATAGCATCCTTACTTAATTGTATACCTTTTTTTATTATTCTTATTTTCGTCAAATCTATATTCCACATATTCAATTTAAAATATATCTCTCTATTTTTAGTTTAGAACTAATTTTTGTATTACCTTCATCAATTAAAACTATATCTTCAACAATTAGTATTTGACAATGAATTTTTATAATGGTAATCATTCGACAATGATTTTTATATGTTGTCTTTTTAAAATGTTTTCATTTTGTCCATGCAAGCATGCATGTGCATTCTACTAATGTTATTAACTAAATCTTGTCTATGAGGTGATCACTGCCAAGAAATTTGTGTTACATAGAAGGGAAAAAAGTTAGAAATACAATAGCATTAGAGAACAAAACACCAAGAAAAAAGCATTTTTCAAGGAGAGACTCAGCATGTCAAGGCTTATCTATTCTGTCGAGCCACATCAGGTCATGTCACAGACATCCTTCTATTCTTCTCTATAACTCTCGTGAGAATCCAGAATGGTTTTTTCATCCTGGTTTGATGGAAAGTCCTGTTAGGTTCTGCCTCCATCACAGTTGTGTTTTAGATTCTCTTTTATTGAATAGGGATTTTCCTTTCCTTGATTAACAAAGTATGTCCTCTTGTTCTTCAAATACTAATGAAAGAATTTTTCTTGGATCGGCTTATCTCTTGTTTTTAAAGAAGAGCAAGAACTCTCCACCCTAATTGTGGTAGGTTGTTATTGAAGTAAATTATTATTTCATAAGCATAGCTAAAATGTTCAGATGGCAATCTAAAATGCAACAAACAAACTATAAAAAACAATTACAAAGATAATTTAATCTGCAAGCTATTTTTCCAGAAAATAATAGAAAAATCAACAGCATTACCTAATATCCACTGAGAAGGCCAAATCTCGAAGACGTGGTACAAGATATGCTGCGTCCTTTTCCTCTGTAGTGCTTTCAACATATAAATATAATTAGCTCAACGATTCAAAAAAGAAGAAAAGGATTTTTTTTAAAAAATACTTTGCAGAATGTTTTGTGATTTAGTAAAATACTTTAGAACAACAGAAGCTGGGCCAAGGCTCTGGTGTAATCTGTCATGATCATGCATATAGACCAGGCCACTCATAATACCATTTAAAAGCTTCACAACAAAAAATCTTCTCTGGTTTATAATTTTCTCTCGATCAAATGGATGTGACATTGACGCACTTGCAACTTTTGCATAATCTGCGGCATTGTACTTTCCATCATCTCGGAATGCAAGCCACTGTAGATGGAATTCTGATTTAAGAATGGACGGTAAAAAATTCTATTTTGTTGCACATGTCAATTGTTAAAGTTTAGACCTGTTCTCCGGTTTTTGTTTCAAAACCACCCAATAATATTTGGATATTTTGAGATCTGTATTTGGAATCATCCTGCATAAAGTGTGGCATCATCAATTTAATATTCTATCAATTCCATCTTCTAGAAAACATGGCATAACAGATCGCTAAGATTCATAGTTGTTTTACTTGAAGGGAAGCATGGGAACACAGCTCATTGGCTGCCATCATATCTGCCTCAATGCCACCAGCAAGCCGTCCAGGATATACCTTTACAAGAACCAAAACAACGTGAACTTTTGTAGCATAATGCACATTAGTTAAATCAAACAGTTTCATTAGTTCACATGCTTTTACTCTCAGCCATCTAGTAATAATTCTTAGAAGTGGTTGACACCAAAGACAGAAATAAAAGGAAAAAATGTCACATATATCATAAATATGTAAAATTCCAGGCAAGTCTAAAATATGCATTAGAATTTGGAAGATCTATATGTAACATTTTTTTTTTTGGCTTTAAAGAAATCAGTTCATTTCAGCAAGGATTCAATACCAAGCATAATAATGATGATACCTTGAAGATAATACGAGTACCCTTTAATGGACCATGTGCCACTCGTCCCTCGTAAAGCCTGCAATTAAACTGCCATGGCAATATTATTACATTAGTGAAAAAAATTAGATGAAACTGAAGTTACTTGCTACGGCTATGCAAAGCACCTGATCTTGACATTCCCCTCCCCAACATCTTGAACTCTTAACCGCTCAACATTTTCCGATGAATACCCTAGTGTTAATTGTTCAAGTTTCCCAAAATCAGATGCATCTCTGGGTTGAAATGATGAATAGCTGTTACAAGAGAAAATCCATTTCAAAGGATGCAAATCAACAAAAAATACCCATGGCATCAAATGGATTTTGGAAGAAAACATGCTCATGCTAACAAACAGATTTTGAACCACATTAGGACCGCAGAGGACACATGGCCTATGGAATTATGAAAAAATATGCATAATATATTTTGTAATGTAAAAAATGTGTATATCAAGAAAAAATTATATAATTTTTTGATAAGCTTTTTAGAATTAAAATTCAAGCGATGAGAGAACTATTTTCTATAATTATCATTTATCAATACAAAAAATCATAAGCCTTTTAGAATTCAAGTTAAAAGAATTAATTTCAAATCATGGGTTGCAACAAACATTATGTTGATGTATGTTTATTTGTAGAAGAGTACCTGTTGTACATGTAACCGTTTTTTTAATATGGAATCAATTTAGAGTTAAACATCTCTGTTTTAAATTGATTGTACAAGATTTTATGGAACATATATTGTACTTTGAATAATGCTCATAAAATATCTATGCTTTGTATAGTGTACCATGTGACAAGAAATCTTAGCTCTCCCACTGCTAACAGATAAGAAAAACGATCAGCTAAATACAAGAATGATGAAGAAGGTCCGTACAACATGCCTTGTCACAAATTCACTTAGTCATAAATCTATAATAAATAGACGTTCTTCATGTTCATGGACAGTGGATACTATCTACGAGACTAATCTTCTGCTCCAGCACCCACACGATCCGCATTTTAGAACCGGAATACATATAGAGATTCAGCTAAAGAAGGGTCGGTTCCTTTTCAGGTGAGGTCTGTATTCCACTAGAAAATGCACACAACGACGCTGTCTCATCAATTTTACACTTGGAACAAAGGAGCCGACACTAAAATATGGCAACAAAAGTGCCCAACATGTCATCAATACCTTTTGGAGCAAATTCAATTAGAACAGCAGATGCAGATTAAATCGGCAAAAGGAACGATCTTTCTGCAAACCGAGTGGCAAGATGCGGCAGAAAACAATGGCCAAAACAAAAGGGAGAGTGTGTTGATGAATTGACCTGGTAACGTTCATGAATCCGTAGCTCCCAACAAACCTCCCCACCTGGAAGTCATCTGGATTGGTGAGCAGGGCTCTCACGAACGACCCAATTCTTCCGCGCCTTGGGAACGAACGGAATCTTCCATTCCTGCTGAAGAGGCGGCGGGAGGGACGACAGAGAGCCATTGGGTTGTTCTCGGCGGAACATGGTTGTCTCTCCGCTCCTGCGGCGGAGAAGCAGCAGCGGCTGGGAGTTGCTGCGACCAGCATTGGTGTGGTGGTGCTGAACTTCTCGTCTTTAGGTCCGTTATCTCTTTGTAAATTTTTATATATTATTATTATTATATAAATTTTTTACTTTATAATTTATTATATATTTTATAATTATTTAATTAATTTATTATACACTATTGTAATATAAACTTTTATCTTATAATTCACCGTAAAATTCAACTTCATTTGATAACAAAATTTAACTCTTAATTTTTCATTTGAAGTTAAAATACTTTACTACCAAATACACGTTCAATCTCCACATTTGAACAGAGAAAAGTTGAAATAGACTTCTGAGAAGTTAAACGAAGCTAAAACAAATAAAGCATTATTACATTCACAGTATTTAATTACCTTGTAATTCTTTTAAGAGTCAGAGATTTTTTTCTTCTTCGTAAATTCTTATAATCATTATTACATATAAATTTTTATACTTATTATGTACTTTTGATTGATTTATTATATATGAGTATAACAAATACAGTTAAAAACTCTGTAATAAATGAATAATAAAAATGGTCGACGGCAAAATCTCACCTAAACCTGAAAACGAACAAAAAGAGAAGAAAAAAACGACAAGACCGAAATTATTTATTTTTTGTTGGATATTCCACGATACCATTCAGTTCCCCGCAAAGCTCGTGCCACGTGGCATCAGACGCGAACTTCGTAAGGTTTGGTCGAAATAGAACGATTACGTTACCTGAATTCTTATCACTCTTATTTTTAAAAAAATATAATGATGCAGATTTATATTTTCACCACAAAAATTTGGTTTTTATATGACGCCCGATGCACCGTAAATCTTGCATCGGACTTTTTCGGATGACCGTCCGATACGCCGACATCCTTCGTCGTTGTTTTTAATTTTTCTTTTACCACTACCTGTAAGTTCGGGTGTTCGCCCTGCACCCATGAATCTCACGTTGGCCGTGGGAATATTTATATAGAAATTTTTAAGGGAAGAAATAATATAAATAGCGACGGCAATATTTTTATTAAATAAAAAATATCCGTCTGGCGTCAGGCAGGCGTCACCACCACATCCGCAAGTGGATTTTTTTTGTCATTTTGAACTTCTCTGGCCTCCTCCTCCTCCTCTTCTTCCTCACGTTCCCCTGACGACACGCCCACCTTAAATTCCTCCCTTTCCTTCACTCCATCTCTCTCTCTTCGCGTGGCGGTGATGATGGAGAAGGTGGGGGGAGAAGTGGAGGTGGTGGCGAGGAGGGGCTCCGGGTTACCGTTGACGGGGCCGGAAGTTTTGTTGGCGACAGGGGTGGTGGCGGCGTTCGTGGTTGGGTTGCTTGGGGTCTACTGGACCATTCCCGATTCCGATTATAGCTTTCTCAAGCTTCCCAGGACCCTCGAGGATCTCCAGATTCTGAGGTTTGGTCGACCATCCTTCTCTTTCTATTTCCCATTTGTTTTCGTTTCGTTGGCCCTTTTTTCGTTCCGTGGATGGGGTATTTGAAAGGTGTGGTGAGCTTTACTTTTTGTTTTTTTTGGATGGAGAAGGATTTCCGCATTTTGATTTGCGATTTTTCGGAGTATGATTATTTGGAGTTGAATTTACGGTTGCCAAGCTTGCAGCTTTTCTGTAGAATGCATGATTGGATTTGGGGTTCTACGTTTTTGTTGTGGCCTGCGACGACTAATTAGGTTAATTTCTTTTTCAATAATCGGGACTCTTGGTGAACGCAAACCAATGCCTAGCTTAATTTTTCGATGCATGTGAATTATTCCTTGAGAAATTAGACCCTCGGTTCACAATCAAATGTTTCTCTCCTTTTTGGGGTCTTGAGCTTCCCTCAAGACCCTTTTTTTTTGTCTTATCAGTTTCCGTTCTTCTCGTTTTCTTATTAATAAGACGTTTCAAAGCAACTGAAATAAATGTAGAGATACTTGAAAACCCCCTCCTTTAAAGATCGTCGGTTCATTCACCTTTCAAACACTGTACAAAATTATGGGATACTTGAAATAATGGTATTATTTTCTGAGGGTTGTGATCTGACACGAGTTAGTCTAGCACTCAGTGTAAACATTGCTCAATCTTTGTGGGCATGTTAGGCGCCTAGATGGGGATTTGATGGTGTGTGTGAATTATTGTGGTATCATGATGCATTGCCCTTGTGATTATGCTTATGTCTGCCTCTAACGTTTATTTTACGTGTATTTTTGTAGGGATCATCTTGAGGTTTATGCAAACGATTACACAATACAAGTGTTGGTTACTTACTGTACGGTGTATATATTCATGCAGACTTTCATGATCCCTGGGACGATTTTCATGTCCCTGCTTGCTGGATCCCTCTTTGGAGTTATAAGGGGCGTTGCTCTAGTTGTCTTTGCTGCCACTGCTGGTTCATCCTCATGTTATTTTCTGTCCAAGCTCATTGGAAGGCCCTTGGTTTTTTTCCTGTGGCCAGACAAAATAAGCTTCTTCCAGACACAGGTAGATAGATGCTTTTCGTTCCCTACATGATCACCTAGCTAGGTTGGCACACAGCTGGTATGGTTCGAAGAATTATGTCCGTTTCATTGGTCCAAAGAGTATCTTGCTGCTCTGCATCTGTGCATGGGCAAGTAGGGTCTGTTAGCGGTTGTCAATTGTGATCGAAATCATTGGTTGCAGGTAGCAAACAGAAGAGAGAAATTACTGAACTACATGCTTTTCCTCAGAGTCACTCCAACACTGCCCAACACATTCATAAATATGGCTTCACCCATAGTAGACGTACCATATCATACATTCTTGCTAGCAACTTGCATTGGACTCATCCCTGCAGCGTATGTGACAGTGAAGGTACGGACTCTCCTGCATCTTTCTCCCCATTTTCTTTTATAATGTTTCGAACTTGCATTCATGAGAAGAATTCAAAACTTTTGTAAAAAGTTGCGATTACCATCATTCTTAACCAATTAAACTAAACTATCATGGTTTGCCATCTTTCTTTCTCCCTCTTTGATGCAGGCAGGCATTGCTCTTGGGGAGTTGAGATCTCTGGGGGACCTGTACGACTTCCAGTCGATGGCAACACTGTTCTTCATCGGAATTGTGTCCATAACTCCTACCCTGATGAGCAAAGGTCAAGAATAGGGAAGATGACAATACGTAGTCTTGTACCTTCACTCCATGATGTACATTAGGTTTTAGCATGCTTTCTTCCTGGGCAATAAATACCAGGACCTACTTCTGTACCTCTTCTTATCAATGGCCACGGGCAAAATTGTGTTTTTGAAGGTGTGCCAAGGATCTTTCTATACCTTACAAGAATGCTCTTCTCTTCTGTTTGCATGTGAGAATCCCGACCATTTGTTTGAGGCAGCAGGTGCACAGCAAGTCGCCAATAATATCTTTACTTTTTATTTTACGAGCTGATTACAATACCAAGAATGAAGTGTTTCAGCATGATCTTATCATGGAACTCGGTGATTTCAACAATGTCATGTGGGTGAAGTTCATGTGAAGGAAAAAGGATGTATCCTATCTTTGCTGCCAAGCTGTTATGTATGTGATTCACGTGGCTGAGCTGGGATGGAACTCTAGCGCGCGCACACACACATCTGCCAGCCCATCGAAAGGACAATCATTCATTCGTACTATTGTAACCGATCGATGAAGCGGCAGTGAAAGCAGGTAGGTTTGGCGTCGGATTCTAAGGGAAAAAAATCCCAGAAAAGGGCATGCAAACCTTCTTCAACCCTTCCACCTATTTAATCTATTCAAACATATACCTCGGCCAATCGGTCTGCTTCCCATTAAGTTGAAAAACCGGTTGATTGAATGTGTTGTCGAACCAGTTGGGGATGCTGAACTGTAAAACAGGAGGGTAGACCGATTAGATGGGATGGATCATGCATGTCCTTTCTGATGTTTTAAAAGCTACACGAATTTGAACGTGACGAACGAAGTGAGATAAAGTTTGGAGTTAAAAAGAATGTTTGCATTTGTTAGTGGGATTGCTCTTCGTTTGTGGTTCGGCCGACCATCCACGGCAAGCTGCCTGACCATATATGCATGCATGGTCGTACGCCCACCTCGGACCTCTCATCGTCTTCGTCCCCACATTCATTTTCTTTCTATGTGAGGACCCCCCTCCTTTTTGGGGTTCATCCTCCGTTCTCCGGCGTACCCATGGAGGGTGAGGAATTGGAGGAGATGTGTGGGTTGAGGTTACATGGGATGGAAGGGCAGAGGACGAGAGAGAGAGAGAGCATGGACGGAGAATCAAAAAATTTGTCCCCACCCTTCTTCTTCTTGCCGTCGTTGGCATTTGTAGACCAGGAACAGAATCAAGAAATGCCTACTTCCACAAACTACAGAAGGAAAACCATGCCATTATCATGCACATACTTCTATCACCAACTAGGTCTTTTGGGTCTACCACCTTGGTTGTAATTTTTACACAATCTTAATTCTGTTTGTTTTACTAACTTTCAAACTTCAATTCTATTCAACCTCTCTTTGTGAGTGCCAAGGAAAGATCGGTATAATATAATGTGTCTGCAACTCTTGCAGCCTTGCTATGCTAATGGTAATGGCAAGAGCGCAAATCCCCAAAGTCCCATCTTCCTGTGTTTAAAAGTCACCACACCGGCAATACTCAAGATATCTCGTAGTCCATCAGGGTACAAATCCACGCCCTTGAGGTACCACTAAATTCAAGTCCTGCAAACCATCAACACGAGCACACTGGCATTGCTACCATTTGATCAAATCAAGAATGCTAAATTTTGCCAGCTTGACTGACGTTTTCGCCTGAGCCGTTCTACAAACGACGTTGTTTATGTACAAACGCCAGACTAATAAATAATGCACAATAGATAGATAGGAATGGATTCGTTCAACTGACGGCTACCCAACCATGCTGGTACAAGTCTCAAGAGATCTACTAGAAATGCCGTGGTTTCTTCTTTCCATGGTGCATGTCTGATGTTCCGTTATCCAGTTTGCGTTTTCTTTCTTCTTGCTTCAGAGCTTTCGCCTTCCTGGCAGCAACTGCCGGTCGCTTTGTTAACCTTATTTTCTTCTCTTTTGTTGGTGGCGTTCTTCCTTTGGCTAGGGAATTTTGACGCTTGGCACCTTTTGGCAACTTCTTGTGTACGCCAGATTTGCTGGAACGCAAGCCTTGATAGGAGAGGGTGTCGGCTTTTACTTTAGGATTAGAATCCGTCTGCTCAGACAAATTTGTTGCCCTTCTATCGTGACCATCTTTCCCAGAAGCAGGATATTTCCTCTTCAATGGAGTAGAAGCCTTAGATGCCACAGCATCTTGACTGGCATGAGAAAGCCTCAAAGTCCGATCTCGAAGTCTCAGTTTCTTCTTGACCACTTTATTTGCTGCATCCTGCAAGTTGGACAAAAAATTGACGTTCCTGATATTAATGTGTTTCGTGGATATAATCGAAGAGTATTGTTAGCAAAATAGTTTATCAATGTATTCCCAACGTAATGGAAAAGTTCATACACATTTAACAAATGCTAATGTCGTATCTAACAAGCGTTGATATTTATGAAGTTAAAAACAAATTCAGGAAAGATAACAGACGCATTTCATCGTTACTTTTTCCACGTGAAATTTAGGAGAGACAACAGAGGCATTTCATCGTTACTTGTTCCACAAGAACAGGTACAGAATTTTCCCATGATTTTCCAAGACAACATATTAACCGGATATGAAGTTCCCCCAAATTACAAGCTACGGTGCCAGATTGGTCATATATCCCAGACGAATTTATTTGCTTCGAAGCTGTATGTTCCTTCAATGCAAAGAAAACGGGAACTTCTTACATCATTTTCAGCTCTTCATTTTATTTTCATATTTTCCTATGGGTACTTGTATTGACCAGGTAATTTATTTAATTGGGAAACAAATGGCAATATTAAAGAAACAGGGAATACATACCCGATTATTGAATAATACATAGGCAATACCCTTGCCCTGCCCTGAATGAGGGTCTCTGATAACTCGCACAGCCTCCATGCAAGATCCCAGTTGGCTATCCTCACAAAATAATTGATAAATCTCCTCGTCCTGCAATGACAATATAAACAGGTCTGAAGCGATGATGAGGCAACCAGAGAGGCCACTATTCTATGCACCTGATATTACAAGGAAGGATCTCTGACCTTCACATCATATGGGAGATTACCAATAAAGACGGTCTTTTTTACACTATAAATCGGAGCTTCTCCCTTCATCTTTTTTCTAGGTGGGCATGCCTTGTCAACTCGAATGTGGTTCCCTCCAATCTAGATGCGTTAAACGTGGTAAACATAAGTAAAATGATAATCATAAAAGGTCAATGTTACCAACAGGAGAGCCAGTAAATTAGTGATGCAAATTTGAAGTACCTTTGCCATATTATGGCTCAAAGCAGCTAGTGCCGATTGCTCATCCTTAAAGACAATGTAAGCATGAACTCTGCAATAAAAGAGAATTTTCTTTTAGCATTGAGTTCTTGCAGATGAAAATGGTAAGAATGAAACCAACTAGGTATCCACACCACTCCAAGAACTTCACGAACAAAAGTACAGGATTCCCACCTGGGCTCGTCAAAAAGAAAGGTATCTTTCCTACAAGCAATGCTATGAAATCAATACATTCCAGCTTGACAAATGCTACTAGACATGGTCCACTTGAGTGAGGACAAGGTCATAATCTCTATTGGAACTTAGTGTTCGACAGTCTCTGACACTCTTTTGAGAAAACGATGACAATGCAATGGAATTCATAGAAACCTAAGATGGCCAACCTGTCGATGGTATCATTAACCTTCCCCTTGATCACCGCAGTTATCCTCGGCTCTTTTGTCTGCACGATAGAACCCAAATTCCCTGGAGCATGTCAGAGCAATCACATGAGGGAAAAAAACGAAGTGACGATCGAACTCCACCTCCGCAAGGGGGACAGACCGGATCCTGATGGATTCAATCTCCCCAAAAGCGGCGAACTCCTTCAGAAGCATCTTCCTTTTCGTCTTCAACGGTAAGTTTCCGACGAACACGGTCCTCAGAAGCTTGTTCTCGTCGTCATACAACACCTGTGCTTTCCGGACGACCATATCCTTTCCTCCTTGCACCTCCTCCGCCTTTCTCTTTCTGCCAACCCCAGTCTCCTTCCTTTCCTCTTCCCCATAATTTTTCATCTCATCACCTCCTTGCCCAAACTTCCACATTTCGTACTCCTCCTCGATCTCCCGCCTCTTACGTTTCTTCCTCTGACTCCCCATAGCCTTCTCCATGCGCTCATCGACCACTTCCATTTTCTCCTCCGTCTGCTTCTTCTCACCCGACCCTTCGTCGGTGATGTATTCATTCTCCTTCTTCTTCCTCTTCGTCTTCCTAGCATCTAGGGATTCCTCCGCGTCGCCGTGGGGACGATCGAGTCCCGACAGCTTTGACGCCACATCCGGTGGTGGCGTTGGTGGAGAAGTGATACTCTGGTCGGGCTTCCTCCGGAATGGGTTGTCAGCAGAGAAGAGGGATGCGAGCGGTCCCATTGGCAGGGATGGTTGCGCTGCTTCCTCTTCCTTGGACTTCACACTCTTTCCCATTTTGGTCGCGGCTTCTAGGGTTTCTCCGCGGCCCGAGCAGGAGGGAGGAGGATTCGATTTGTATCGCCGAAGGAAAGAAAGAACGAGGCGTGCACGTGATACACACTCTTCGATCGGAATGGACGGTCGAGATTATCTAAAAATTAATATTATAAAAGAAAAAATTGTTCAACGTTACTAAAATTACTTTTCGTGTTCTAATTTATTGATGTAATTAAATTTAGATTATAAAAAAATTTAATATGATTTTGATTTTTCTTATTGTATATATTGTAATTTTTATTGACTAGTTAATATTCCTAAATTCGTAGTAATATATATTCAAATATTTCTATTAAAATTTTCACAACACATCATCATTTTCTTGAATCTCTTTGTCATTATCCTTTGAATTCCTTTTTAATCATCCTTTGAATTCCTTTTTAATCACCCTCTTTTCTGGTGGCATCATTAGAAATGCATTTCTAATAGTACTTACCATTTAAGTTATGTTTCTTTCTTAGTATTTTTAAGATTTTTTAAAAAAATCTACTTAATAGAGTATTTTTTAGTTTACTTTAAAATTTACATTTAAAAATACTCTTAAAGAACATCACCTTGAAAGAGTATTTTTAACAAAAATACTCAATAATAACATGCATATTCATTTAAGGGAAAGAAAAATCGAAAAAAAATTACAGTGATTCAAGGGAAGGCAAAGTGCCCAAAAATCAACCTGTCGTGACATCAACAAAGAAAGAGAACTCGAGAGACGTGCACGAGCGAAGAGACTGTGTGGGAGGGTAAGAGAAGGAGAGGTGGCAAAGGAGTCAATCGTTAATTTATTTATTTTTGAAATTTTTATTCGAATGCGATAAAAAAAAATTAACTTATTTAAAAGTACCGTGCAATACACGACGCCGTTTATTAGATACATACATGATTTCGAGTAAGTAGCTTACATAACACCTCCTGAAAAATATTTACATGACAACAAGACGAACCCATTTAACAACCGACCATCGTACCACTGAACAGGATGCAATGCTCATCAGCTGGAGCGGAGCATCACAAGCTTCGTCGACGAATTGTTTGTTTGATTGATGCCGAGAAGGTCCCCCCAACAACATTCTGTCTGCCACAAAACACCACCACATGAACGAACATGAAGAACGCCTCAATTCGAAGTACTTGCAGGAAATTGAAGTGTACAGACACACTTGTGAGATGAAATCCAACCCAAGACCACAGAGCAAGCATCCTCCCAGCAGATTTAAGGGGAGCCTTCGAATCTAATAAAACCCGTAAGAATAATTTGGACCAGATCCTACGAGTGGCAGAAGCCATAGGACAGGCAGAAGAGCTTCCAGTGGTAGCAGATCTATCATCTATGCCTCTTACATTAATCACAAAACAACGAAAGAAAGCGAAGATGGGGAGAGAAGGGTTACTTACCAAGCTGTCATCCCTGTGACACTCCGACAGGAGCAGAACCCAGACCGAAGGCTCCACCACCCTCCCGCTTCTCCCCACCATCGAGTCCACCACCTTCCACAACACAATCACACACAACATCAGCAAACCTTTTTTCTGCACCGATCGCCGCTGCAAAATGGTGGTTTTTGAGATTAATTTCGTATGGAGAGAATAAATGGACGTGCCTTGCCCCAAGTTGCTCCAGATCCCGAGGCTGAGCAGGCGCTCCCTTTCCTCCGCCCCCTTCTTCTTCTTCTCCTCCTCCCCCACCGCCCAGTCCTGCAGCATACTTCTGCTGCTAGGCCTGGCCGCCTTTGAGGACGTCTCCTTCCGCTCCTTCAGCTCCAGCTGCAGCGGGCGTGGCGACTGCGACAACGGGCTCGTGCTCCCGCCGCCTCCATGCACTGGCTTCCAGAAGGAGAGGGCGGAGCACAAGTCCTGGTCTGGCTGGGAAGGAGGTTGCGCAAAGGGGGACTCGATCGGGTCCGACACCGTCCGGATGAGAAGGTTAGGGATTCCCGCTTCCATCACCGCCCAAGTCGTCTCGTCGCGCGCTCCCCTTCTCCGACGACCGTCCACGCACAGCGTCTTGGATATTTCTTTCGTCGCCCACGCCGTCGGATGTAACCGCAACCAATGGGCGATTGAAACGTGGACCGTGCAAGCTCGATTTTTCTTTTTTTAACAAATAATTCCTTTGTTGCATAAAATATAAGAAAATTGAAGATGCGGATAAATACGAGTACTTGACATTTTGCCTTTTGTTATTGTTATTTGACAGGTGTTGGTGGAAAAAAGAGCTTAACATATTGATTAATGAGAATAACAAGTGACAAAAGTTTCAATTTTTTTGATTATTTTTCTTAACACATCTTTTTATTTATACATCATTTGTTACACCATCTTACAAATATCTTAACATGTATTATATACATTTTAAATCATTAAAATCAATTAACAAATTAAAAAAACACACAAGTAAAATAAAAATCTCATAATTTCGATATAAGTTATTTTTCCCAACGCCCGCACTTCAAAATCAAGGGAAAAAAGAAAAGAAAAGACTTCAAAATGGAACGTAGCATTCATTATACATGGCACACACAAAATGGATATCTTATTGCTTCTTCTGCGTTGTTGTAGTAGTGGGAGGAGCTGAATTCGAAGTTGATGTTCTTACAATGAAAAGAACCGTCTCTAACAGCATGCCACACACTAAACCAAAAATGCCACCTGCGGTACTCTGCCAATGGAAGAAAATAGAAAGGGCCCTTATTAGTCATCATATGAGATAATGAACTGAAACATAATGTTTAGGACCGGTAATTATTTCAGATATTGCGTTTAAGTTGGTTACCATCACAAGACCTTGATTAAATAAGGCTCTGAATGCAGCATAGCCAGCCAAAAATCCCGTGAACATCATCAGGATCACATGTATGCCTGTCACATGAACAGAGGGCAAAACAGAAAATGTCAACAAGCTGAGTAATTTCTTAACCAGAATGAAATGTGAGGTGACATTGCAGACAGCCAGATCTGAAACAAATGCTTAATTTTCAACTTGACTCCATTGACGACATGTGGACACCAGACTAAGAAAACTATATTTCTTCCATGGTAACATAATGCAGCAGACACCAATCCAGGAGTTCATTTTACACGAATGGTTCATACTTCCTGCTGCTTCTGGCAAATCAATGCCACTGAGACTATGAACATATGGTAAGATCAGTACCACACTATAGTCCTAGTATTAAACTCCCACACGGTTTACCGAAAAAAGAAATTATCTACAATAACATCTATTAACTGGAATATGGTCAACAATGCATGAAGAGTCTTAATAATGTTGGCAACCAATAAATAGTAAAAGTTGTTATCAATCCGAAAATTCCTTTTGGGAAAAGGAATGTGTTTAGTCTTTCTTGTGGAAAGCAAAAAGAGGTACAAGGATTGCAATCTGAAAAGGTTCAACTTTCACATCCATTCAGTTGTCCTGATGGTATCTTCCTGAGACTAGGTTATTGCTTGAGATTGGTACAAATACAATTTACTGCTCAGTAAAAGAGTATTACTTATTTCCTGGGTTTTCAAAAATCTACCTTCTAGGTCACAAACAACACAGGGTTGGATGAAGAACACTGTGCAAGTGTATCGTGGAACTAAATAAGAACTATGACAAGGGCATGAATTAATTGATGCATCTGCTCTTCGTTTTATTCTCAAATCAAATATAAGCAGAGCAATTACTTCATTAATCCTGACCCTGGCCTATTAATCTCATGCTATCAAATCTCATCCCAAACTAAGGGCACTGCTGTGGATTTACTTTACTAGAATCAATTAATCAGTAAAAAAATGTCTTATAAGTGATATAAAAGTTTCAATTCCTTCGTTGAAGCATCATACAAATGTCTGTGTAGTGTATGTAGATTGACTCCAATATCATAAAGATTTTTTCTTATTAAAATCAATTAATTAATAAGAGAGAACTCTCAAGTTTTATAAAGATTTCAATTCTACTTATTTTTCCCACCTCCACTGATTCATTCCACGACTACAACCAAATAATTCACGAAAACAGAAAAAAAGAACTCAATGACTGGCTACATAGATCGAAACTTGAATCACGTCACTCACCAAAGCCAATCTGATCCTTGTAAGAAGACAACGGCTCGGTGGTCTCCTCCTTCGGCACGACATCCTTAACAAGCTCCCTGTAAGCCTTTCTATCCGCCAGATCCTGCAACTTCCTCAACCTCACCTTCAGCTCCTCGCACTGCAAATCCTACTCCATCGGCAAACCGAAAAGGCAGAAGCGGGAAAAAGAAAAGGGGAAAGGTTCAGTAGTTGACCTTAACTCTGGGCTTGGGGCTGGAGAACACGAAAGTGGCATTGGCGAAGAGACGCGAGAGAGGTGGTCTGGTGGAGGGCGAGGAGGACGTCCAAATCGCTCTCAGATCGCGGTAGGGGATGGATTCCTGGGATTGGAGGGAAGAAGCGAGTGCGGTGATCGACGACGGAAGATCCGAGGAGTTGGAGGAGGTGGATCGGAGGAAGGAGCGAATTAGGTCGGTGTTCGCGACGACGAGGCCGGTCGTGGCGGCTGCGGATTCGTCGGCGACGACCATCGCTACGGTTCCTTCCGTAGCCAGTCCTCTTCCGTGGAGGTAGGCGATCTGTGCATGGGCCGTGTGATGGCAATGTCTGGGCTTGCGTGCAATGATGATCAATGGGCCTGGACCACCAATTTTAGACAATGAAAGAAAAAGAAAAATAATATTTTAGTGATTAAAAGGTCTTTGATTAAAATTTAGGTTGAGTTCAAAATTTCAGTATGATTTTCGAAAAAAGAAAACCAACAGCAGCGGTCCCCTGCAACCAATTCCTGAAAAAACCAACAACAAAAGGCTCCTTCGTTGATGTTGAAATTTTCCTTTTATTCTAACATTGTGATTCTATGGAACAGAAAGATATCAAAGCAGATTTTCTTTTATGGATGAACTGCAGTCCCTTCTGGTAGCACGCAGATCAGTGTGCAACATGCCATGGATGCAGTTCAAGTAGTATTCTTTTATACAACAGTCCACAGTTTTTTTCTTTATATAAATCTACCTTAAGATATTATTCATCGGACCGAAGTCATTTACAAAAAATAACAGTGGGCAATTATTGATTCATGAGACTGCCTAATTGAGGTACACGGAGGTGAGAGCAGCGTGGATGATTGGAGAGAAAAACCTGCTAAATATTGTCGAAATGACAAGATATTTTTCTAATAAACAAAGAAATGTCTACACGGCATGAGATATTAATTGTTGGGAGAATAATACCACAAAATAGTTGCAGCGGTGGCAACAACTTCCACAGAAAGTATTGTTGGAAAGAACAGGACGAAGGAAGGTTCGTGGGGGAGAATAGATGCTTGAGAATCGTTGGAATGGAAAAGTGAAAAGCTTCGAGTAGACCACCGGTATTGACCCCCAGAAACATCACAACAAGTGCTTCCTGGAGCAAAACAGATCAATAGCACATGCAGATAAAACACAAGTTTCCGTATTCCGTCTCTTATATTTTGGTTTTGTCAGATTTCTAACAAAATACGCAAACGAACCCGTGGTGACCATTTAGCGTTGGAATTAAAATCATTGAATAATACATATTTATTTATCGTGAAATCATGATTAATTGGAAGTAGTGGGCACGGAGGTGGGAGTCCCGATAATCTGTGGTTACGTTGTGAACATCATCGCGTTGTCATGTCTCTATCTTCGGCTGAATTAATTTTGATCTAGTCCCCTCGTCTTCTTTTGTTTTTCGTTTGAACCCTCGTTTCGTACCATAATAAATCAAAAGAGTTGCGAACATCAAGTGCCCCAGGGGTGAACTACGTTCATTCATAGATAAGCATATGCCTTTTGTTTTCTTTTGGTGGTGGGGGAATCTGGTCCCAGACCCCAATAATCCAAAGGACTCGACGAGAGAGAGGGAAGAGAAGGACGGCGGACGGCGGACGGCGGACGGCGGACGACGGACGGGGAATCTTTTGGACCCAAGTGGAGTGGACGGGCGGTGGTGGATGAGGTGGGGGGGCATGCCGGCGCCCACTGTCGCCTGTTGGCAACGGAAAACACAAGCTCCACCTGCCTGCACTGTGGGGCACGTGTGTGCGCGCTCGCGCGCGTGCGTGCATGTGCTGATGTGCCGCTTTTGCTGACGGAGGGGCAAGGAATGATACAAGTTGTTGGAATGTATCGTCAACGTTGCCGAAAGGGGACCCGACCGGCCACGGTTTGGATCGAACCGGGTGGGGAGGGGGGGGGGGGGGGTGAGCTTAACAAGCAACGGCTTGGATTGCATTTGCAGACTTGGGAAAAAAATCAGACTCGATCCCGCAACGCACTGCACCGAACACGTGATCGTGGTGCGTTCCACCGCAACACCTGCTGCTGGGCACGTGCTGGATTGGGTGTGGCTGGGGCTGGGACTGGGCCGTCCGTACGTCGTCACCCACCCTGCTGCGCCTCCGCGCCTTCCCCCATCTTGGCGTGGAGAAGGGCGGTGAGCTCGTCGCCGGTGAACATCCTGCGCGTCATGTTTATCGTCACCTGCTGGATCATGGTGTCCCTGACCACCGACACATTGGCGTGGCTGACATCCAGGTCGAGGTCCCTCAGCGCCGCCATCAGCGTCGCCGCCGGGTGGTTCTTCCTCACGCACTGCATCCTGATCATGGCGTCCCTGTCCACGGTCCTCACCTCGATGTTCAACCCCGGCTGTCTGGCCACCGACCCGTTTGCGGCCGCTCTCAGGATCTCCTCCTCGTCCCCCGACTCACGACGCTTCCTCTTCTTCATGCTCTCGATCTCGCCCCGCAGCTCCTCCGTCTCCGACTCCAGTGACTGCACGCTCCCCCGCATCTCTTTGATGTAGGAGATGGCGTCCCCCAGCAGCGACGCCTTGTCCATCTTCGACACGTTCGGCACCACCGCCCGGAGAGCGTAGAACCGCTGGTTCAGCTTCTCCCTCCGTTGACGCTCCGCCTCCACGTGGTTGAGAGGCTCCTCCCTCCCGTTCGCCGGTTTCCTCCCCCGCTTCTTCGGCCTCTTCTCCACCTCCACCACCACGCTGCTTTCCACCTCCCTCGCCGACACGTCCATATCCGACTGATCCGAATCAACCACAACACCTCCTCCTCCTCCTCCTCCTCCTCCTCCACCACCTCCTCCACCACCTCCTCCTCCTCCCCCGCCTCCTCCTCCTCCTCCCCCAGACCTGGCGGGATCAAAAGGTAACGGTGCACGGCCGACCGCCGCAGACGAAAACGACAGCATCCCGTCCTCCTTACCTGGTGGTCTCGACGCATGAGACGCCGCCACGCCAACCGGCCTCTTCGACTGCTGCGTGAATAGGCCCGCGTTGCCGGTGGGGGCCGCCGCCGCCGCCGTTGCTGTAGGTGGTGGTGGTACCGATGCTGCTGCAGCGACCGCAATAGAAGAAGCAGAAGAAGAGGGGTCCTTCTTTGTCTCGCCGAAACCAAAGATGTCGCCGTTCTCCAGCTTGCAGGGTTGCGGTGTGTTGCTGCTGTTGAGGCCGAAATCGGAGAAATTGAACTCTTTGGAGTAGTAATTCTGGCTACTCTGTTGCGGAAAATGGACCTGCGCGGCGCCGACGCGATTGTCCTTGGCGCTAATCGTGTTGTTCACAGAAGGGAAGCCGGTGGAACCATTCGACGGCCTGGGACAATCCACCGCACCGACGCCGGCAGCGTTATTGTTGACTTCGAGATATGGCGGTGACGGATCCGACATCCACAGGGCGATGGGGTCTTGCTCCCGCTGGTCCGACGCCGGCGTGGTGGCTGGCAGCGACCAGGAACCGAAACCCCCACCGACCTGGGCATCGAAATTGAACAAAATCTTGACTTTGTTCAGAATCTCGGTGTTGTTGTGGTTAACCTCGGTGGATCCGAGCTCGACGACACCGCCCCCGACAGGAACGCACACCAGGGTTTGCAAACCGTATCCTTGGGCCTCCCTTGCTCTGTGGCACGCAGCCATGCCCAGCCTGTCCGCGCCCACGATCCACACCGGGCTGCCGGAGAAGTATGCTTGGCCGGGGAGTCCACTACCGTTGACGAAGGATTGCGTCATGGAGAGGAGAAAGAACCACTCGGTGTCGGTAACCTCGTCGCCGACGGAATCTTCGCCGGGGGAATAAGAAGAAGGGGCGGTAGCACCGGCGAGGAGGGAGTTGAGCTCGCGGAGCACGTGCTTGCGGTTCTCCTGTGCTGCCAAGTAATCCTCCGTAGCGGTGGCGAGATTGGTCCTCTTGTCCTCATCGCAGCCCTTGTAATATCCATCTCCCCAGCCGAGGAGGGAGGCGCCGGTGGTGGGATCGAAGGACGACTGCCAGAAGATGGCGTAGGTCCAGTTCTCCCGGGCGCCGTCGACGAGGGGCTGGAGGCGTTGCTGAAGGGATTCCTGGGTGAAGGAGGAGGAAGAGGAGGGAGGCGGCGGGGCGGTGGAGGATGTGGTCACGGTCGAGTGGGAGGAGGAAGGGTAAAGTTGCTGTTGCTGTTGCTGTTGGTGGTGGTGGTGGTGGTGGTGGTGGGAGGGCTGGGGATGGGAAGACGACGGTGGCGTCAACTGGAAGTGGAGGAGATCGGAGGAGGAGGAGGAGGCAATGAAGGCGTCCATCATGGAAGCGTTGTCGTCCATCCAGGGGTTGTTCATGGCGGCGGTGGCCGAGCTGCAGCCGAGCAGAGGAGGAGGAAGGGCCAAAGGTGGAGGAGGAGGAATTGCCGAAGGTGGAGCAAGATCGGGTGCCGTGGAGCAAGATCGGGTTATCATCATCGCCGACCACCGTGTTAGTTCAGGTTCTATTGATGCGTTTGTGCAGGTGGGCCCCCAACTTTGTCGTCCCTCCCAAGTGGTCAGATTTTTTTTTACGATTTCGTACGTCAAGTGGTCCATTTCTTTATTACTTTCTATTTATTTTTTCCGCATTTTGGTAGATTAAAAATGTTTCGTATTTATCTGCCTCGAAACATCGGATCCCGATCCTATTTCGGATAGCCGGAGGTCGAAAGCTCCACTTTTTTACATTACATTTCCATTTCAGTTTTTTCCCGATATTTCTCCTGTATTTTAAGAGGAGGTTTTTGTGTGACTGAAAATCAATGAAAAAAATAAAAATAAAAAAATTTATTAGACTATTTATGTGAAAATATATATTTACTTTTTTAAATATTTTAATTTTTTAAAATTTTAATAACTACTTATTTCTGAAGGGCATAAACTGCTTTTAAGATTACAATTTTTTTTAAAAGTTAATTTCGTAAATAAAATTAAAATTATATAATAATTTAAATGATAAAAATTTATACGTTATAATTAATATACTAACAATAATAACGTGACTTCAAAAGTTAAAAACCTATAATAGGTAAACTCACCCTTTAAAGTATCATTTGATAACATTTTTTTCCAATTCTAACGATCTTTTAATTTTAACTTCACGCAAACTTTTATCCATCATTATCACCGTAAAAGTATTTATTTATAAATTTTTATTTCATAATTTATTTAACATAACAAAATTTAACTAACTCTCTAAAGTATCCGTAATTGAATTATCTTATTACCAAATAATCTAAAGTTGTAACACAAGTGAATTAACTGTCGATTAAAGTAATAATTTAAATAGGCAATAAATTAAAAAAGTATCGGTCAAACAAACCATCACCAGGTCATGATGTAAACTAATTCCACTCGGTAATTGAAGCCTAATTTAATTACGCTCTTATTGTCGAAAGTCAATCATCAAATTCAAGCTGCGGAATAAAATACGTACATACAGAAGAATCTGTTGTTATTATTAGTCTGAAACAAACCGGTTTATTATCGAAAATAAATTATCCATTCTGTAAAGCCTTTTGTTATTTACTACGATATCAAGTATTATTGTAAAGTGTTGTGATTTTGAAGATTCATGGTACAGGTACCATTATGAATTAATTACCTTTGCTGAAATCAGGGATGTCCCATCCGTATGTGGAAAGGAACACGTGATTTAAATGATAAACAATCGGAAAAAAAATAATCATTACATGATTACGCACCTTACGATTAATTAAAAGAGTGATTACTATTATTATTATTATTATATAAATTTTTATCACGTAATTTGTTATATAATTTTAATATCATTTATTTTCTTACTTTCAATTTAATTTTCCGTGATGATTGTAACTAACTTGAGGATAGTTTATGCACGTTAAAAATCATGGAAAAAGAAATGTTTGAATAAAATTTTAGGTATTTTACAAGGAAAATGTAAAATTATATTTAAAATGTTAAAATTAATTTTTTAAAATTAATTTTTTAACCACGTATACAAATAATCTTTAAAAAAAATTATTTTCTTAAAAAAAAAAATCGTTTCTAGATCTTTAACGTGTTCTGATAAATAAAATAAAAAACAAATGATACCTGAGATAAATATGTTCGTGGGGCCGCGCGAGAACGAGAAGAAATGAATGCATTCACTCACTGCTTTAGATGTCGGAGGGACTTGAACCAGAATTTGAATTCTCAACCCACGGAAAGTGCAAAATTCACAAAAGTAAAAAATGAAATATAAAATCGAATCTCAGCGTGTTCGTACATCTTCGCAGACAAATATTCAATAAAACTGACAAGACACGGCACGTACGAACGGCGTTTTTTTTAAAATCACGCAATAATACTACTACATTAACGGAATTTCGCACGAGAACACTGCTAAGTCTGTTAGTGTCAACCTGGATGCATGATCAAGGAATGGACGACGACGATACGAAGAAGAAGATGATGATCATATAAGTAAGATTATAAATACAATGTTGTAAGGTGTGTGGGAAACGAGAAAGGCGTGTCAGGTGTGTGGCTCGTGTCACGCGTGTCATGCATGTCACGCGGTGCACGGTTCGGCATTGGTGGGATCCGATCGCATCACTTTACGAGCGGTAGTGAATCAGCGTCCGATTCCATCTTGTCTCACCCTCCCATCACATCGTAATTAATTAATTCATTACTCGATCGATCTTCTTAACCACATATTTTACTGCATACTTTTATTTTAGCTTTGGAATATTAAGAAGCCTCCCGTGTAGAATATCTTAATTACGATACACTTATTTTGAATTCACGTTATTACAATTTTAATTTCGTATAAACTTCGATGTACGTGTAAATGATTGTGTAAGGACGTACGTTAATGTTTTAAAATTAAAAAGGCATTCGTACCTTTTTTTTAGTTGAGTCGTCGAGAAGATGTGAAGAGTTGATTGAATTTTTTTTTCAAAAATAAACTTAAGATCGAGCAATTTCAAACAATTTAATTTTTTCAATAACTATTTCTGATAATATCACATCTATAAATTGCAAACGGTTGGAGGTTGAGCATGCCGTGAACGACTGGAATGTCCAGCGCCGTACGTGTACGCATTTCACCGACGCCGTTGATATATATCGTGTATTTGAGTTCAAAATCACGTGATGAAAAACCCCGAACTTGAACCTCCAGAGTTGACTCTCTACATTTATTTGTCACGATACGTATGAATGCGGTATATATGTCCTTGGATTAATTTTTTCTTAAAGAACAAAAAAGTATTTCCTCTGGTCCGATACGAACCCGCCACATCTGCAGGCACCCCACCCCAGCCCCGGAAGAAGACAAACCGACCATTAAATAATTAATATTCCCGTTACTTATCTACCATTAATTTAAAACGATTAAAGATGCAAACAAAAAGCCGTGGCCGCCCTGCGAGAACCGGGTCGCCGGCGGCCCAAGTTAATTGCCGTAGCCGCCGGCCACCAGCCCTTTCCGGCACGTGCTTCAAGCCGTCCGACCAGACAGGTGCCGTCAACTCGTTCGTATCGATCAACACCGGCCGGTCATTCCTTCACCAGACGCTTCCAGAAGCTAGCACACGTACGATCGGAACAAAAACCACCGAAAAACGAACGGACGCCCCGCGCCGCTAGCTTAATTAATTAGCCTGGAATGAGATTAGAGAAATAATTTAAAAAAACATATATATAAACAAAAAGTTGAATTTTAATTTCGCGGTACGTGTATCTCCGTTCACGGAAGCGCGCGCGAGACCATGAGTTGAGGCCCGGCCCTTAATTCGCTAGCTAATGAATTGCGCTCTTCGAATTAAATGCAATATCGATCGATGACGAAATGCGAGATATATTTTACTGTGAGATATATATGTATATCTATACTTGCAATAAGTTCGCGAAAACATGTAAAATCCAACATCGGTTGGTGTATGATAAATGTTTTCACTTAATTAACCAGCAGCAACAGTGTGTGTGTGTGTGTGTGTGTATATATATATATACATACACCTGATCACAGCCTGGCCTGCACAAAAAAAGGAGGGCCCTGCTGGAAGCAGAAGCAGAAGCAGATGCAGAAGCAGCGACGACACACAAGACAGCAAGCAAGAATGCCGCACTGATCGACGATCGCGCGACAACCCTGCTGCTACGTACGTACTCCCGCGCCATACAGATCAGATCAATCTATATATCCAGACATCGACCGATCGATCGATATGTAGCAAGCTAGGCACAAGTAGTACGTACGTACGCGTGCGATCGGATCGAGCGGAGTTGCTGAATGCTGATCGATGAGTAATACGGTAGTGGGTTTAGTTAAATTAAATATATATGTGTGTGTGTACACACACACTCACACACACACACATCGCCTTAATTATAAATTAAACTTGTTATAATTACCTTACCCTCTATACCTATATATGCCCTCTCCAGCTCGATCATGGGCTACCTACCTACCTAGCACTAATCTCAATCATTAATCCCACTTCCAGGAACGTGCATCAACCATTAACTTAATTAATTACCACTCACAGACGTCTGTATGCTTCGATCGAGCTCCTGCAGTGTTTTCGTTGTCCAGTAATTAATTAAAATCACGCAATTGCCGGCTCCCGAGATCGATACTGCGGTGGTAGTATAATTACATTGGCTGCATGTTATAATTAACGTGATGTCATGCTGACAAAGCCAAATAATCTTATATCGAAAACTGACGAGTGAAAATAAAATCGATCCTTATGTCACTTTGAATAGCTAGCCAGCCCACCACTTTTTTTTTAAAAAAAGGAACAATTAATAAAGATGGTAATATCAAGACGCGTATTTATGAATCAACAAATGACAAAGTCAAAATATAAATAGATCCAGAAAAAATAGGAAAAAGAAGTAAATTAGAGAAGCAGAGAAATTAAAGAAACGGAATAAGAACAAAAAAATTAGGATTTAAAGTTAAAGATTTAGGATTCATGACATTGATCGATTGTCACTGTATAAACACCATACCTGAGGTGTTTTTCCGTTTCTTTTTTTTTCTATTCTTTTCTTTCTAACTTGAATGTGAATTAGTAATTGTTGTTCTAATGAACAGACCCACTATGCACGAGAACAACAGCAATTAACTCTCTCGATCTGTAAATGTCATGCGTAAACAATATATTTAACACAGAGGACAGATTAATTAATTAAGTCGACGTACTACTGGCTGATGAATCGATAGGTAGTGTTGTATATACGTCGACTTCGCATATCTTATCTGCAAAGCCTACACAATTTGATGATGATATAAATACAACATATTCTATATATATACATATAGATATATATGAATATTGCTAATGAATGGATGTTGCATTGTTGATGCGGTTATGCTTTTTAATAATTAGCACTCACATTGGTTGCTTGTATGGCATGCTGGACACAATTTGAATGTGTTTTTTCTGTTCAATATTTATTAATTCCGACACTAGGAAGATTTGAATCTTTAAAAAGTATAAGAAATTGTGAAAAATTCAGTTTACCATTTCGATATCATCATTTTCTTAACTCTCTAAATATACAAACTCCTTGTAGAATTTCTAGAATGGCTACCATCTGTCTTCCACCATATATCACAAACTCTATTCATTGTGTACTTGCAGTTATTGTTGAACTTATTATAATTAATTCTTGCAATCAATCTCCCCCTGATATATGTAGCCAGTGTTTATAAAACTTTTCTTTCTCAATTGGTTGGTCTAATTAATTAATTATAATCAGCAGCTGCAACCAATTAAACCAGATGACGTGGTTACTGCTGATGATTTTGGTAATCTTGTAGCGCGCTGTTGAGTGCACCCAGTACGTGGTTGCGCGCCATGGACTCTGGCTATTGTCCACACAGTACGTTTGAATTGTCATGTTTCAATATAGTTTTATTTTCCTGAATACAGTTTTATTCAATATGGTCATCTTAAAACATATATCGGAGGTGTTCAAAATTAATGCTCGATTTCAAGTGGTCATATTTCGAAAAGATAATATTTTTCTGGCCGGCCTTCATGATACAGATTAATCAATCACTCTCTCGGTACGTTTTGCACTACCATATATATATATATATAAATAATTTTACCATGCTAGTTAATGTAATTAATTAAATGCATATCCATTCTACAGATCGAAATTATGTTTTCCTTGATTAATTTGCAGTCACACACACACATGCTTAATAGCCTTAATTGCAAGGTAAAAGTTTCTTTTGGGCTCTCATCAGATGTCCGCTTGTGTGATGGAATTAATTTCACATCCATTCAGCACAACTGGGATTTGTGGTCCATCATTCAAGTGCTGCACGAATGTGACAATCGATCAGGTGCTACAACGCCGTTTCTGTAAGTTACAGATACTTTTACATGTTGCTTCATTTATATTTATTTTGTCGATCTCAAATTCATTCTTTTTGTAGCTTCTCGTATCTTTTCACCTAAAAGATACAAATACCATTTCGTCTATGATATTAAAAAAGATAAAAGCATTACACAAAATTGTAAAAAAACATGATACTTTTGCAAATATCTTTTAAAATTTATATTTATTTATGAATAACATTACTAATAATGAAAAAAGTATATTAGAAAATAAAAATGTTATTGTAAAAATAAGAGTGACTTTGAAAATTAAGATAAGTGATAAGTGAATAAGATCTTAAAATAAACACACGCAAATACATGTATATATATATATATATACAGGTAATAATGATTTTGTAGTTACCTACTTTTATAGATGACAATTGAATAAATGATAGATAGTGGATGTCTAACGTCAATCAATAAAGAAAAAGGACGAGAAAAAGTAAAAAAAATATCCCCACTCGTTTCACCCATAAGTAACTACAAAATATAAAATTCACCCGTTGAAATCGACAGATGCGTGTAAAAACGAATTCAATATATCGACACCTACGGAATCTATGCTCCTCTGTGTATATATTAATTAGAGATGGGAAGGCGGCGTACATTGGTGTTCCGCGCGCCGCGGGTTGGGGTAGATCACGACGGGTCACCAATATTGGAAGTGTTCGTCGCACTTGCAGACACACAAAAATCCACATCAACTGTACCTACGATTACGATCTCCATCTCTTCTCCATCTCTTCTCCATCTCTTCTCCATCCAACAACTGCCTTTTGTTTTTCGAAAAATCCACTCCACCCACCACACCACTACGCTACGCCACCTTCATTCTGATTCCTTCCTCCAGTATCACAGAGCCCCGTCCACTGCAGGCGCGCGAGCACGGGTGGTGGTGGTGGTGGTGGTGGTGGTGGTGGTGGTGGCGGCGGCGGCTCCTCTCCTCTGCAGACGAGAGAGAGAGAGTGGGGTACGGTGGAGGTGTGGACGGTCGTCGATGGCGTGCTTGGAGGTCGAAACTTTCCACGCCGACTTTGACCTTTGAAAAGATGGGCGGTAGTGGCGGTCAACACCAGCGAAAGGCCGCCGAAGCTGCCCACCATTTTCCTCGTCTCCCCACGCCCAGTCCCGCTGAAAATTCTACCACAGGTTTGTATTTTTTTTTGAAGTATAAAATAATACAATTTTAAATATGTTTTATCATTTTCGATAAAAGGTTTTTTAACATCATTTCAGTAAAATTAAGATAAATTATTTGATTTTAAGGTAAAACAAAACATCTTTCTAATATTTTCACCGAGGAAAAGTTTTGGTGGGTCACGCTGTGTTGTCCTAATGGACGACCGGTGGTTGCTTGCTGCGCATACCTTCATCTTTTATATTTATATATATTATAAATTAAGATATTCTCTAATATATCTACAGAAAATCTCTATTCGTTATTTAACGTAACAATTAAAAATATATTAAGATTGATTCTTATTCTATCTTATCTCTTTTTTCCGTTAACTTCTCTATCCTTTTCTTTATCTCAAATTACAATACTAAAACTATCAAACTATTTTATTTTAATAATTTTTTTAAAAAAAATAACTTAAATTTAAATAATTCAGAATGAATTTTTTATAAATCTTACCGAAATTACCTTTTTTATAATTTTGTCGTTTGCGGAGGAGGGATGGACACGTTACGAAGACGAAGTCGTCCGCGTCAAGGCCACAAAATCGAGACGACAACGTTGCTGTCGTTGTCTTGCGAATAATTGAAATCTGTTTTTTTTTTTTTTTAAAAAAAAAAAAATTGATATACATATGCGAAAAATAAAAATTTATCACGTCATTGTTTTAAAAAAATAATATGGAAAAAATAGTATTTGTTAACATGTTGTTTTGGGACAGAAACGTTGCCCCATCCATCCCCTGAATCACGGGCGGATCCGGAAATTTAGGTGGCCCACAAATTCGTTTTACTTTAAGAAGGGAGGATTATGCACACTTTTCTTCCTCATTGCTTGTAATAAGATATGACTTCTTTTTTTCATTGTCGTAGTAATTATTATTTTTTTCTTTCTTGAATTTGAATTTATTTAACCTTTCTTTTTTCTATATTTTTGATGTTCACGAACAGATTCTAAGATTATAAATAAATAAATAAATAAACACGAGGTATGCAAAGAAAATAAAGTTCCAGTCCACTAACGCAGAAAAGGCCTCCACCCCTTCCACACAATTGCAAATGCGCTCGCCAACACCATCACGTCCTTCTACGCCCTTTTTATTTATTTATTTTTCTGTCTCCTTTTGTTATCCGAGACTGTGTTTATTTACGTGGTAAATTTAGACAAGGTAAAATTTATATTTTTAAGAAATTATATATTTTATGATGTAAGTATTTTAATATAAAATATTAAAAATATTTAATAAATATTACAATAAAATATTATAATACACAGTAAAAAATTAAAAATACATAATAATAATTACATCGTAAACAAATACAATCTGAATTATTTACATGCATTCATGATTTATATGCCTGGTGTGAAAAGTAACAACACGAGTTTGTGCTTATTGTCGATTAAACAAATAAAGTCGATTAAAAAAGAAAATTGAATAAAGAAAGTAGGGTTGGGGTCAAGTCCAAGTAGGATGATAAAATAAATATTAAGTACAGAGAAGTGGGGATGGGTAAGGATGGTTCGTCGAAGGAAGACGGCAAGACGCATTCTTTGGGTTGGTTCTTCGGTCTTGAGGTGAGAGGTCTTCGGCAGCCTCTGGATAAGTACAACCCCTCCGTCCCCCACTCTTCACTGCTTTCTTCTTCTTCTTCTTCCTGATACCGTCCCCCACTCTTCACTGCTTTCTTCTTCTTCTTCTTCTTCTTCTTTTCCCAAAGATACGTGTGCTCTTTCTTTTCCCAAAGATACAGACTTGTTCCCTCCGAACAATCCCAATCGATCAAGGGTATACGTGGTGGAGATAGAACAGGGGCGCACCTGCGTCGAGGGAGCTCGGTCTCGAACAGGGGCGCACCTCTGAAGCCCAAGAGCAGGAGGACCCTTCCATATATATATGGTGAGCGAAGAGCGCAACGAATTGGTCATTTGGAGTTAATGGTGTACTTGGTGCATGCTGACCCCCCGTGATGGTGATGGGAACAGGGACTGGAGGAGGACGGGCGGTGGCCGCCGTGGCTGAAGCCTCTGTTGGAGACGAGGTTCTTCGTGCAATGCAAGTTCCACGCCGACTCCCACAAGAGCGAGTGCAACATGTACTGCTTGGATTGCATGGACGGCGCCGGCGCCATCTGCTCGCTTTGCCTTGCTTACCACACACACCACCGCCCCATCCAGGTAGGTACCTCCGCCGTCCTGTCCTGTCCTGCTCCCACTTCCCCTGTTTCCGGTCTGAAATGCATGTGGTTTTGTTTCCCTGTTTTGGGCGCAGATTCGAAGGTCGTCGTACCACGACGTGATCCGTGTGTCGGAGATACAGAAGGTGCTGGACATCACCGGAGTCCAGACGTACATCATCAACAGCGCCCGGGTGGTGTTCCTGAACCAGCGCCCCCAGCCCCGCCCCGGCAAAGGCGTCACCAACACCTGCGAGGTCTGCGACAGGACCCTCCTCGACTCCTTCCGCTTCTGTTCCCTTGGCTGCAAGGTCCGGCTCTGCTCCACCATTACCTACTCTGTCCCTCCCCGATTCCTTGACTAACGGCTCTCCGTGGTTGTCGACAGATGGAGGGAACGACGGGGGGCGGTCGTCGTCGCGGGAAGAAGACGGCCAGGTCGTGGGCGACGGATTCGGAGGGGTCATGCTCCAGCCACAGCCAGGGGGGTCAAAGAAACTTCGTGCCGTGCACGCCTCCTCCCACCGCCGCCGGTCACCGGACGGGCAGGAGGAGGAAGGGCGTCCCCCACCGGGCTCCCTTCGGCAGCCTCCTCCTGGAGTAGTTAGCTGTTAGCACCACTCCATTAACAACGATGACGATGATAATGACGGTGATGATGACGGTGATAATTATCAATTAATCAATACCACCCGTGCGTGCGTGCGTGTCATGCATACATACATACACGTGTACTAGATCATATTTTGTGATTGACTCCGACGATGGACGCTGCCCTTTCTTTTTCTTTCCCTTTTCTTTTTCTAAAATTGGAATAGGAGGCCGCGTAGGTATGTATGCGCTGACGTGGAGGAATAAAATGATGGGTTATGTATTATTATATGTAAATAATATTCAGCCACGGTGTTGCCTGCCTAATCCTTATCCACTGCCCACGTGGTGCTGATGCGAGCACATTTTTCTCGAAAAATGCAGATTCCAAATTATATTAAAAATTCGAAAGTCGAGTTGGACAACGCAACAGACGAAAATATAAGAAATTATTCAAAATAAGCGGTGCTTCAGGTTCCAATGGTAATCATAAAGCATCGTTTGTTAGTTCGGTCACACGTTTCAATTATTGCATAACGGTAAAACTGTTAACAATATTATTAAATGATTTTAAGTTGTAAAATAATGGAAATTTAAAATTGTTGATTTTTCATTATATATGAACTTCTACGAGGTTGCACATTTCTTATAGAAAATATTCGCTTTGTTCGTTTCTACTCATCTCGTACATTTAATGTACTTCTTTGTATTGCAAAAATAATCGCATACTAAGAGAGAATGATTAGACGTGAGCTCCATTTTATTTGAAGTGAAATTTATCTATTAAAAAATAATTTGTTTTTATTTTTTCTTATAAATTAGACAGATGATATATTAAAATTACCAACAAATTTTAAATATCTACGGTTAACCTGTCTGTAACAACAAAAAAACCTTATAATCACTTATAAAGTGATATTCCAGTGGTTAAAATATTTCTTCACTAAAATTTATAACATTAAGTTTGAAACTTTACTAACATAATAGATAATAATAATTTTTAAAAAACATAAAACCTTATATTAACAATATTATCATTCCAGATTTTGCTTACATCTACTTACATCTTTTCACTTGCAACCTTTTAGCTAGAATTCCTTGCTATCGGAGACGTTAGAATGTTGAAATTTTTTGACTTATCAATTATTTTAATTTATCTTTAACTTTAGGGATTTCTATGTAAGACTGACTATAAATTTCTTTCCTCTCTCTTATTTATTTTTTTTTATTTATCGATCTTCTGTGATTTTTTATTTCTATGTAAGACTGACAAACAAATACACTTGTTCTTAAACTTACCTGAAAAGAAAAAACAAATCATTCCACGGAAGAAAAGACATTCTCCGTCCCCAATTCCCAAAGTTTCCGGAGGCCACAGCGTACGGCGAGGGGATGGCGGCAGCCTCGGCCACACTCGTGCCACGACCACCCTCCTCCTCCGCCTGCAGGCCATCACTCTCCGTCTCCTTCTTCCCTCGCTCTCCTCCCCTCCACCTCTCCATCAAGCCATGCCATACCCTGTTCCTTCTCCCCTCCCCTGCACCTCCCCTGTTCCTCCCCCGTTCCACGGCCTTCCAGGATCCCACCGTCGCACTTGCACCGCAACAGCAAGGTGTGGAAAGCAACAGGAGGAAGCTCTTCGTCTCCAACTTACCCCACGCGTGCTCCGCCTCCGATGTTGAGGCCGTCTTTCACCAGTGCGGCGCCGTCGACGATGTCCAGGTTTGTGTTCAGTACGGTTGTTCATATTTTTGGGCTTACTGTACTGTTTTGTCTTATTTATTTATTTATTTATTTATTTTGTGTTGGCCGGGGTGGGGGGGGGGTGGGGGGGTGGGTCGAAACTCAAAATGCGTGCGTGCGGGTGTGGATAGTTGATCGTGGATAAGAGTGGGAGGAGTAGAGGATTCGCCTTCGTCACGATGAATTCCGAGGATGAGGCACGGGCTGCCGTCGACAAGCTTGATTCTTATGTAAGTCGGATTTCGCCGCTTTCTACTGTCGCAAAGTGTTATGCTGTTTTCCCTTTCTGCTGTCTTCTCAATCTTCATTGTTTAGTTCCTCTATGTAACGTTACTCATCGGCACTTTAGCATGACTTGAATGGTTGCTAATTTGAAACATGGATGATTTTAAGTTCTCTTTTGGATGGTAAGTTCCTTTTTTTTATTACTTGCTGACAAGTTAGCTTGAATTGAATTGCGGTCACTTCGAAATCTAGATAGTTTTAAGTTTGAAAACCAACCCCCCCTCTCCCCTGATTTTATGCTCCTTTGGATGGTCGCTTCTACTATTCGGTTGTTCAGAATGCAGCATTGGAAATGAATGATATATTCAAATATGAATGCAAACTCATCTTAGCCTTCATACAAGCATGGAATCAAACATAAACACATGTCAAAATTATTGTCCACACTTATGTTTTTTTTCAAGTTTTCAACATGACATTGAAATCGATGGCGATATGATAATGTTGTTTAGACTAAAACGTGCTTTCATTCCCACGTTTCCATTGGCATGCCACCAATGTGTCAAAATTCTACTGACACCTCGTTTTTTCAACTCACCAAACTCTGACGCAAAATCAAAGATGAATTCCCATGTTATTTCATTTTTTCAACTCATCATTTTTTCCATTGACACGTTATAGCATCATTTTTTTCACTGATGTGCATATTATGGAATCTTCTTTGTTCTCTTTTGGACATGGTGTTATGATAGATGGAAGTATGTATTGTTTGTTTTTCAGTTTTTGTGGATTTTCTTTTTTATGTCTGAAAAATAAATAGAAATCTCATGCCCAGGCTTCATGGAATTTATAGGCATTGGTTGAAAAAATTATTAGAGTGCAGTTTGCAAAAAACTTGAAGAAACCTGGTCCATCACCTCCTTCTCCTCCAGTGGCCACGAGAGCTCCAGGAACACGTAACCTGGTTTATGCCTCAAATCTTGCATGGAAAGTAAGATCTAGCCATCTCAGGGAACTCTTTTCTGCTAATTTTAAACCCATTTCTGCAAGAGTGGTCTTTGAAAGTCCATCAGGAAGGTCTGCTGGATATGGGTTTGTGTCCTTTGCCACCGAGGAGGAGGCAGAAACTGCCATTTCTGAACTTAATGGAAAGGTAAGCTCAGTTTCCGTATCAGAATGATATTTTCTTGTTTAGTTCATAATCTCGTTGTCAAAGAAATTGAAGAGTTGTAGTTCCTGTTTAGTAATATAATGGCAATCACACTGTTTAATTTAGGTTTTCATAAATCCTAAGTCTGTTTCTGGCCATACCCTTTATCTAGATTTCCATTGCAAAATGAAGTATCATTGGTTTCTTCTTTACCAGCGTGGAATCAGACATCATGCCTGACGTCTTTTGGACTTGATTTTATTCAACAACTACTATGTTAAAACCAATTGTTTAATGCATACCATCTGTGCCCATGCTTTATCCAATTGCTAAACTGGAAGGGAGTATTGTATGGGGACCTTCTAAGGAAAAAAACTTTAACAGATACGTGGACAAAATGTGAGCATGCTAGTGGTAGAGCTAAAAAAAATTTCAAGCAAGCATCATAATTAAAAGGTAAAGTTCAATGGCACATGCAGCTTCCAAACAAGGTCTGCCGAATTGTTTCTCTTTGTCTTTGTTGTTCAATATTTCTACTAATGAAAACGATTGAAGGAATGGTGAAAGTTGTAACCTCCCTATCTAGGAGTCTAGGATTTTTGTTGTAGTTGCATCTTATTTAAAGGTCACTGAAAGGAATAAGTTTTGTCAAGGGAAAACCGAATTTAAAGGCTTAACCTGATGATGCAAATGATGATGACTGTATTTACATTTTTGAAATCTATAATGACCGATAATAATGCTTTTTTCTGCATATCCAATCTTGAGTAACCTGAATGATGGAATGTGAGTTGAATTTGTGCATTTGGGAATATCCACTAGCATGATTGGGTAAAAAAAAAAATCTGAGATGGAGTTTTTTGTTATTCACGATTCAATTTCGTAAGCTAATATCATTTTCTGCGAGGAATGTTCCAAATATATTTGTTCCACTCTTGCTTTTTTGGGGGGTTGATGTAAACCTTATTATGAAAAATGATGTTTAAAGGGAAACTCTAGTTCACAAGGTTTCAATCAATGTGGTGGGGTCAACATGACTGCAAAGTGAAGATCATGGGGTTATGATAGGTTAATCATTTGCTTCGTTGGTTCTTGTGGAGGTTGGGTTCTTTTTAATATTTGGACCTTGCCATTATGCCTATTCTCACCCTCATAAAAGGAAACGTGAAGTGTTGATAAAAAGGCATTCAATGCATAGGGTCCAATAAAAAAGAAATGACAATGTATGAAATAAAATCAATGTTATGTTTTGGTTGGTCACTTTTTCTTTCTATTTTTATTTTTTACAGGAGTTGATGGGAAGACCACTCCGCTTGAAAATAAGTGAAAAGAAGGGTGTCAAAACTGAAGGAACATATGATACAGCAGCACAAGTTCGTTGGTAGAATTCTGCCAAACGAAATTTATAGATCTAATTCGGTAACCATATAGGTACACAAAACAAAGCCTTGACTCTTATTATTTCTTTGCATAATTTTTTGTTGAAGCTTATATTGCTTTATCATATTTGTTCTCATTTCAATATGATTTAGTTTGTTTTTATTGAATGCTCACATTAATGCATGTGTATAACCTTTTAAGTGATTTTAATGTTGTGGTTTGACAGAAATTTATTTTTCTTTATTTACTCGTCTATTAAGTAAGAACTTTGGAGCTGGTAGAGTACTTGATATAATTGTAAGGACGAAGTAGATGCAATTATGAAAGTGTATGCTGATATTTGTGGCTTTAAAGTAGCAACCTACCAGGCCAGTGTTTTCCACGATATCCTGTTGTACCATGAAATCTCACTTCATTGTTTGTTTTCCTATTAGTTTTTGCATAAGGCCACTTATTGAATTTTTGCAATACCAAACAATTGTACTGATAAAATATTTGAAATCCCACATCCTCTAGGCATGTGCAGAAAAGAAAAGAAAAGAAATAAAACTAAATTGCTTGCACCAGTCGGGAGTTGAATCTAGGTGTGTGCCATGACAGAGTACTGTTCTACCGCTAGATCACTAGTGCTTGTTGTGGTTCAGCTTGTCTTCCACATGGTGCTTATAGAGTTATAGACTACAAGTTGGCTGTTTATTAGAAAGTTTTTGTCATTTACGAGTTGGTGAAAAAAAATTTGATGATTTACTTGAGCAATATTAAATTTCAATTAAACAGGTACATCAATAAAATGTTGATGATTTTTTAACAAAAACACCTATGAAATATAAGAGAAATCGTCAATAATTACAACATAGTAATGAAATCCAGACGTAGACATAGTTAACATAAAACTCAATGAAACAAGTCTATTTTAGTTCAAATTTAAGTTTGATTTTTATGCACTGGTTGTGATATCTAGTTTGGCTTGCATATATGCACAGTGTAACATCAAAATCCTATTTTCCACTTTGCAATGTTTTATGAAGCGTTTTTATTGAGTTTACGTCGGAACAATGTAGACTCTGGATGTCTAGCTGGTGCTTTCCACTTTTCATTAGATTTGAAAATAAGGTTTTTTCCCTTTCTATTCCCAGATATTGGATGATGATTTTGATTTTAGGATGAGATACTGGGTATTGATAATGGGCTCTAAAACTTGTGCAGAAGATGTGTATGATTTGTAAAGGCAATTTGCATGGGATACACATCTACAAACAATTTGGTGAGCAAGATTCTTTGATTGCAATTGGAGACATCTCAAGGGGTTCCACTGAAATATCAAAAATTTGAACTAAATGCTTTAGTTATAGTGCTTGAGTTGTCCTACTTTTCTCAAGCGGCAAAGTAAATGGATTAACCTAGTCATTTCAAAAAATTATAAATGCAAGTATTGCTTCTTGTTTGGATTTTTCATGTTGGTCATTGGAGTCTAGTGCCTTTGCGATTTCATCTTTGTGGTTTTGTTTTCTTTCTTTGAGTGGAAAATTTTCTTTTCTTTTGCAGTATCTACCTTTCATGAAGTTTGGTACAGCAATTCTTATTGAATTATTGTTTAGCTTTTAAAATTAATACAAAATTAATTGTCATGATTTGTTGGATTTTCTATATTGTTGAAATCATGAAGTTTATGCTGCATAATTTTCTATAATATATCATTAAAAAAATGCACCAGCCGGGAATCGAACCCGGGTCTGTACCGTGGCAGGGTACTATTCTACCACTAGACCACTGGTGCCTGTTTGTTCTCAACCTGCTTACAGCTTGTGTAGGCCCTCTTGAGTTTTGCTAGTTTTAATATATTTCTCATTGATAAAAAAAATTAAATCCGTAGAGACTTTCTAGTTTTGGATGAAATTTTTTGGCAATGGAGTACATTGTAGACAACATAATTGGTATATGACTCCGTGAAAATAAGTCTCTTTTAGATCAAATTTAAGTTTGATTTTTAAGCATTGACTTTGATTTCGGGTTTGATTCTAATATATACACTGCATAGCATCAAAATCCTGTTGTTTACTTGCGATGTTTTGTGGCTGGTTTTGATTGACCAGAATCTGGATAGCAGGTGCTTTCCATTTTTCCTTAGATTTGAGAAGAAGGTTTTTCCCCTTTCTGTGTCCAGATATTGGATGATAATTTTGAATGTAGGATTAGATACGTGTATGGATAATGGGGGGGGGGGGGGATAATGGGATCTAAAACTTGAGCAGTATATGTGTATGATCGATAAAGACAATTTGCATAGGGTTCACTTCCACAAACAATTTAATGGGCATGATGCTTGGCTTGCAATTTAAAGTCATCTCATGCGGCTCAGCTGGAACATCAAAATTTGAAAGGAAAATGCTGCTTGAATTTTCTTAATTTTCTAAAGCAGCAAAGTATATGGATCGACCTAGTCATTTCAGAAAAGTATGGTAGCAAGTATTGTTTCTTGTTTGGGATTTACTTGTTGAACATTGGAAGCTAGTGCCTTTGCTTTTTCATCTTTTCGATTTTGCTCTCATTCTTTGTGTGGGAAATTTTGTTTTCTTTTGTGTTGTCTACCATTCATGAAGTCTGGTGCAACACTACTTGTTGAACTACTGCTTAGCTTTTAAAATACATGCAAAATCAATTATGTCGGTATTTGTCATATTTTCTATATTGTTGAAATCATAATTTTTGTGCTGCATATTACTTTTGTTGTCATTTCCGACAAAAATGTTGACCATCCAATATGGGAAACTTTAGAAGCTGTAAATTTTATTTATTCTACGTTTCAGGAAAGAAAAAAAACATAACTGCACCAGCCGGGAATCGAACCCGGGTCTGTACCGTGGCAGGGTACTATTCTACCACTAGACCACTAGTGCTTTGTTGTTTGTAAATTTCACACGGCTTGTGTAGGCGTGTAGGCCCTCTTGATTTTCGCCGGTTTTAATGTATTTCTATTGTAACTTAAAAAAATTAAAGCCCTAGAGATTTTCTAGTTTTGGATGAGGTTCTTTTGGCAATAGACTACGATTTCATTTGACAACGAGATATTTTAAATTGAAATTAGTTTCATAAATAATGTTAAAATTACGTAATAAATTATGGTGTAAAAATTTGTATATAGAAGTTTATGACATATGAAAATTTGTTAGAAGTTAAAACTCCTTATTTTGCAAATGAAGCTTGCATTGTGGACAACATAATTAACATACGACCATCAGGTTGGGATTAAACCAGCCATGTGCTGGACAGAAAAAAAGGTCTTTTATTTTTTGCACTAGCTGGAAATCAAGCCTGGGTCTGTACCGCGGCCGGCTACTATTTTACAATTAGACCACTTGGGCATCTCATTGGCAAGGTTTAGCAGGTCCTTGTCATCTCTGTTTTTGCATTTTGGACTGGTTCTCACCATTTTGGTTGTTCTCATGGCTTAGCATTTTATTATCCAATTTCTTAGCAAGAGATGCAATGGCTGTTGCTCGTTGATTACCATTTACCATAGTGCTGTGAAAGCATAATCACAGGTCATTTATTTCAAATCTCAAGGAACAATGGATTTCTAAAAGATGCGGAATGCATCATCAGTTCATCAAATCTTTGAACTAGTACCGCACACAATGCTTTCCCATTTCCTACTTTACTTGTGTTTCCCGTGGAATGGGAGGATGTTAGTTGTGTCTCTTTGAATTGAAAATAAAATACTGATAATTGATTTTGGAAACAGGTGGAAACTGGCAAAGTAAACCCTGGACTTCGGTTCTGAACCCGGAATCAAACCCGGTTCTGTACGGTGTGGCGGGTGGAGACTTGGCGTGGGACCTCTGTGATTGGTATTATTAGGCTGCTTGTAATTGTTCTCATCTTGACAGCCTCTGTTCTGATGCACACATGTATTGTCGTATTCTTGTTCTTCTGAAATTCGCATCCATAGAATTGACTCTGGTGCAATCCAATCTTTTATAATCGAAACCACCCTGCTGTTTCTCTGACCATGTTCGGCAAGTGGTAAATGCTGAGATGATGTAATTTCTTCATTGTAAAGAAATACCGAAATGATATTATTAGAGAAAGCCTGAAGTTTGATATTTGATATTTGCCTTCATTACAAGTGGTTTGAAAAATGTCAGCACAGATGGACCGTGCGCATAGTTAATTGTGGTTGTCGGTAAGGTAGGTAGAGAAAGCGGGTCAAGATTGCATAAGATGTGCAGGCAGGGCGTTTTGGTTGGTGCAGTTTTGATGGGTAGGGAAGCGGTTCTGGGGTTGCAGTCGTTACCTACCTCAAACGTGTTGTCGTCACTTCTTCTTGTATAGGTATGTATGATAAATTATCGAAGTGGTATCGATTTTTTATTAAAATCGAAGATTGATGACGATCTGAGATTGAAATGTTCTGTTTTTCAGAGACTTGACAGGGTCAGAGAAGGAAAAGACCTCCAGTCAATCTCCTTCTTTCCACTTGCGTCTTCGCCGCAGCTGCCGGCATAAATGGTCGGGCCGCCGGAATGTTATTGATGACGGTCGGACATGGCTTCACCGGACGGCCAGCCGAGCGTGGTTTCGTACCCAACCCCGCGTGACTGCTCCTCCCAGTCTTGCGACTGCTCCCCCCAGTCCTTGTGCACCTTCTACTGCTTCCAATGGTGCGACTTCTTCTACACCCCGCCCCCGCCTTCCGACTCCTACCACTCCTCCTCCCCCTTTTTCCCTGTCCTCATCGTCATCATCGCCGTCTTCGCCGCCGTCTTCCTCCTCCTCGCCTACTTCATCTACGCCTCCAAAATCTGCTCCCGCATCCGCCGCCGCTTGCGCACCGACCACCACCTCCAAGCCGGTGAGGCCGCCCACCACCCCCACCACCACCACGATGCCTGGAGGGTCACCGTCAACGGCGGCCTCGACGTGTCCGTCATCCGCTCCATCGCCGTGTGCAAGTACAGGAAAGGCGACGGTTTCGTCGACGGCACCGATTGCGCCGTTTGCCTCGGGGAATTCCAGGAGGACGAGAGCCTGCGCCTGCTCCCCAAGTGCAGCCACGCCTTCCACATCCACTGCATCGACACCTGGTTGAAGTCCCACTCCAACTGCCCTCTCTGTCGGGCAATCGTCGCCGCCGCCGGTGTCATGCCCCCCCCTCCCGTCCACCACCACCAGGAGGAGGCCCCAACTGCCGCCCCCCGCGAACAGGCCGTGATCTCCGTGGAAGACACCGGCGGAGGGGGTGCAGAGCAGGACGACGACGACGACGACGACGACGCCGACGCCGGCGGCGCCGTGGCCCCTCCTAAAGAAACAACGATCAGGGTTCGGGATGTTGCGGTCGGAGACGGCGGCAGGGACCGACGCACGCTGCCGATAGCCACGGAGAGGGAGGACGGCCCTAGCGCAGCGACGGCCGGCGCCGGGGAAGGACAGAACAGCACATGAGGCCCACCTCGACCATCTTTTCTCTGGTAATTTATATACCTGGGTCCTTCTTCCTCATCACTCGAGTAATTTATACATGATATATTAGAGCGACTTCTTCAGCTCCTTGCTGGCCTCCTCCTTCGTCTTCTTCTTCTACCATGATCGCAGGCAGTTGGGTTTTCACATATATATATATATATACACATATATTTGCGTGTATTCTCATTGATTGGGATCTGAACTGATCAATTGCTTGATTTCTCATGAGAGCAGCCTGTGTGGTTGTGGTACAAGGATGTGTGTGTGCTGAATCCAATAAGCGATTTCTTTATCCAGGCTTCTGCAATTAATTCCTGAAAGAAAGATGATATGAATCAGATTCTTCTTCTCTTTCCATGAATCGGGTTCTTGTGCTTGTTCATTAATTCCACCCACAATGAGACGCATGTTATTTTTTACGTAAAACTCACAAATATCATCATATCACAACAAGGTGGATGCTAGACACTGGTTTTTGATATTTGAAAAGCTTAACTCAAAAATCTGATTGGTTAATTTCACTGTGTAAAAGTACCTCTGCAAATAAATGGTACAGGTTTGGAATTTGGGATAATCTGTGAGCCTCATTTTCTTTTCGATCTACAACACAAAATACAACTACATCACACCAGAAATTTTTCTACATCTCTTTAATTACGAGCTTTGAAATTAGGGTTCCAGAGAGTGAAAGACCACAAATTTATAGGCATTAATATATACTAGACATATTAATACATAACGTAGTCATCTGGTTCACAGCCCAAAGTCAAAAAAAGGCAGCTATAAAAGGAATGCAATGCAAAGCATGGAAGATGTGGGTCTCATGCTGAAGTCACAAAAGCAGGCATATAAAACTGAAAAGCAAAAGTCATAGATTGCCAAAATCACGATTTTTTTTTTTTTTTTTTTGTCTTGACTTGTGGGCCGGCTGCTTAAGGTGCATGCCCTTCCCAGCATCACCTTCATCTGTGCTCTGTTCGGTCCATTGTTTTGCAGGCCGTATGCATCCTCAACACATTCAACACCCACTTCAACCCATCTATCTCAATGCTAAATACATGAACTACCATCCAACCATCAGTATAAAAAATGGTAGTTCACCACTGCAAAGACTAATCCAAAGGAAGAGTGATAATTAAATATGAGAGAACTTGTGAGAAAAGAAAAAACAACTAGAAAGAAGTAATTCTTTCTTTTTCTCGTAATTGAACTTTCACTTCTTTCTCTTCCTCCTCCTTTAAAAAGTGTAGTTTCTTCCGTACCCTTACACTTCAAAGTTGAGCACCTTTTAATACCCTATTCATGAATCTTTCTTGCTCCTCACATCAATCTCCTGCTTGTTCATCACCGATTCATGCGTTTTCAGAATTAAAAGGAAATAATGAAAAATGAGAAAAAAATTAATTATTATTTTTTACAATTTTACATGATTTCTATAAAAATTTTAGTCATTTCTCACTCATTTCAAAAACACAAATCCCCCTTTAAAACCAGCTGAAATTACCGGATGGTATCACCTAATTATCAATTACTTAATTCAAATTCTCTATGAAAATGTTGCAGCACAGGTTGAAAAGAAAAGATGACAAGGTGAGTCTCGTTCGACTACGTGTTCAACACGAACCTGTCTTTTGTGATTTTTTTAATTATTATCATAAATATGTTTTAATCACATTGATTTGTGATAAGTATCACTGGTTAAAAACATGCAATAACTGATCTTTCTCCGTGGTGACGAATAATTGAGATTACGAACAAAGCCTTTGAAATTCTTGACATTTTTTTTCATATATAAATAATATCTTTTTGTATTCTTCGTTTTGCGATGATTCTGACTTTTTAAGTAACTTTAAAATTTTATTTTTAAAGTAAATTGCAAACCAACCTTGCTAAAAGTAGTTAGCAAAGCTCAATTATCTGTGGATATCTGTAATCTCTGCGATGAGTCGTTCATTCATTTTTTTGTTAATCATTTTTAAGGTCTTAACTTAAGAGACATTTCATTTGGCAGTTCATCATCTTACTCTGTTTACTAACTTTTTCAAATTTAATCTTCATTGCGGATATCTCATAATCACGCTAACTCTCAGTACGTCAACTTTGCAGATGTTACGGATAATATCTAATCTTTGCTTTTAAGTCACTTCTTATTACTTATTTTGTTTCCAGTAACTCTTCCTTGCTAATTTTTTTTCTAACTACTTTTGAATTTTAATTTTTTGTACTTTTTGATCTTTTATAATTTTACGATTTTATCATTTTAATTAATCAAATAATTCCTTAATTTGTAAAAAACAAAGAGTGAAGTACAAAGAGTAGAAATTTAGGTTTCGTTTATTTTTAATTTCTTTTAATTTTTAAAATTATTTTCAACGTTATTATTATTATTATTATTATACAAGATTTAATATATAATTTTAACTGTATTTATAAAATTAACTTTAATTTAAATTTTATCTAAACTAAAAAAAAATTATCCTCGAACTTTAATATATTTGGACGATTCATCAATCACGCCTGCATTCATAATTCACCTCCCATCCCATGACCTAAGCGCCATGGCTTTGCAGCCTTATCCACTCCCCGACGCCGCCCGCCTCCCCTCCACGCCGCCAGCACCACTGCTCCGCGCCTCCCTCTCATTCTCCGATTCTCCGCTCCTCCGTTGCCTGCCTGGCGCAGCCGCTCCTTCCCTCTCCTCTTCTTCTTCGTCCCGTTGTGTGTGCTTCCGTAGTGGTGTTGGGGACAGGAGTAGGGCCTTTGGATTGCCTGCCGGTAAACAGGATGACGACGAAGAGGAAGAAGAGGGGGTGACCGTCGACGACATTACGCCCGATAGGTGGGATGTCCTCGGGCTTGGGCAGGCCATGGTATGCATCTCCTACTTCTGAGTATTCCATCTTTAATCATTCGAATTGTGTTTTCTAAATCAACTCCACAGAAGGATACTGAGGAAACTCCGTTCGTAGACAATCGACACACGTTATGGTGTGCAAGTCCTAGTACTAGTATGGTCGAAGATTGGTTTCCCCCCCCCTTTTCTTGCAATAAGGAAGACTGGATTTTTATCGTCTCGTTTTTCTTTTCAAATCGGTAGATGGTTTCGTTTCGTTTCGATGGAGGGGTGTCTGGTACCGTCACTTGGGTTAAATGTGTGTGTTTTCTATACTACAACGAACATCCAGTTTCACTTGTTCATTTTATTATAGTGAAATAAAATTGAAGAATTTACATGAATGGTGATTTTTTTTTATAGGGATGATAGATACCGAAGGCTTCTTATGTGTTCTGGTTTTCCATTCAATAAGAATATTTCTTTCGCGAACCTTGTGTAATCAGTTATATTTTTTGAGAAAAAAGGTAAATATACTGCTAAGACCTTCAGCATTACAGTCTCTACTTGAGGGTGACAGTCGTAACGTACTTCATAAGATTATTTAATAAATGCTGGCCATCAAATTACATATGAGGTTCGTGGTGTGGATTTATTTGTATTATTGGTCCGTACATAGATAGTGTTGCTTCTTGGTAATACACTAAGATCATACACGCTATTACCAATGCTAATTCTAGTATGTCGAAACCCATTGTATTATTCTGCACTAGGTTGATTTTTCCGGAATGGTAGATGATGCATTCCTGGAAAAAGTTGGCATTGAGAAGGGAACAAGGACGGTTGTTAATCATGAAGAGAGGGGTAGAATTTTGCAGGCTATGGATGGTTGTAGTTACAAGGCTGCTGCTGGGGGTTCTCTCTCAAACACTCTTGTGGCATTGGCAAGGCTAGGTGGTTCCTCCATTGGGGCTCCTTCCCTAAATATTGCCATGGCAGGCAGCATAGGAACTGATCCATTGGGTGGATTTTACAGGTATTTTTAATTTTTCATCAGTTTGAATTGCAAGAAGACTTTGTGCGTGCCATGCTCGGATTGCAACTGTCATGATTTTCATATCACATACAACATGGACAAAATGCAGAAGCTTCAAATATCCTTTGTTTGATGATTTGCCACCTGTCTTTGAGAAAATACCCTAGAAATTGCAATCGATGGAATTATTATAATATTTCTGTTAACATGGGAAATATTATAGGAAACTCGGTCACACATGCTGCCATATTTGAGAGTTGACAAGATAATAAAAAAAGTTTCTAATACATTAGAGAATCTTGATTTTCTTAAAGGTTCCATTGCAGGTTAAATTTATATTAGTCACATTTATGGAGTGAAAAAATGAATGGCCTCTTATGGAATCTCAAAAACTAATACATGATATGCTTCCTATTTAATGGAATAGTTCTCTATGGACTTCGCTTGGCATTTTCAGGTCTAAGTTAAAACGTGCAAAAGTGAGTTTCTTATCTAGCCCAGTCAAAGATGGGACAACTGGAACTGTTATTGTTCTTACCACTCCAGATGCACAACGCACCATGCTTGCATATCCGGTAATTTTTCAGATGTCCTTGTGCATAATCTGTATGGTTGTTCACTTGCTCTACGATTGAGTGTTAGAATCATTTTTTAGCCTTTGCTATTTTAATATACCCATTATCTGATGTAACTTTTTCCTCAGGGTACATCATCAGTTGTTCACTATGATTTATACTTGGCCAACTTAATATCAAAAACCAATGTGCTTGTCATTGAAGGATATTTGTTTGAATTTCCTCATTCCACACAAGCAATCATGAATGCATGTGAGCATGCTCACAAAAATGGTGCACTTATTGCTGTTACTGCTTCTGATATATCCTGCGTCGAGAGATGTTATGACCATTTCTGGTGAGTTGCTCAACCTTTTGTTTGTATTCATTCTTATTTATTTATTTATTTCTGGTAATGCTTGAACCTTGCTCACACTTGTCTCTTTAGTTCTACATGTGATTTTTCTTATCAATGCAATTGCTGCCTAGATGCTTCAAAATAATTATTGTAACATACTAGATACTTCTCTTTTCATTGCAAAACTCATTACAAATGGAATATTTCAAAATTAGTTATGCGTTATATTGCTTACTGATACAGCTATGCTGCCTGGATGCTTCAAAAAAAGTTGACTTATATGTCTTCACGTAATATGGTGCTTACTGATTTTCTCTTGTCAAAGTGTTGTTTTTTTATATTTATTTTTTTCACTGTGACATTGCTTTTCAAGCTAGTGTTTTCCATTCATAAGTCAACAAAAGATGAAGCCACATATCATTCAGACTAGAATTAGGGATGAAGCTGGAAAAAGCATCTCTCAACTGAATCTTTTACATGGTAACCATGGATAAAAAGCCATAATCATCTTTTTAAGTCTGCATCATAAAAAGCAAGGCTCATAATCCTGTGAATATGTAGCCAGATTTGCAAAATATTCTCAATCTGAATGTCAAAAAAAGTAAAATCTCATGTGTCTTGTGATGTTAGGTACAATGTGTGGATCCTAGATTCCGTCAATTTCAAAGAAATTCTTTGATTGCCTGCACTTAATTTATCATCTCTCTACCACTTTTTATGTTTGTCATTGTTTATTTTGTTTGAAAAGTAAACCTAGTGCGTTATTTGGTGCCCTGTGAATCAAATAATATGGTTCAAACTCTCTTTCCGCTTGTTATTGGCTTGCAGTTTTGAGAGCCAGGTACATAATGCTCTTTGTTTCAGGGAAATTATTGGAAACTATGCAGACATTCTATTTGCCAATGGTGATGAAGCAACAGCATTTTGCGAATTTTCTTCAAGAGGGAGTGTTGTTGCAGCCACAAGGTACTTGAGTCGCTCCATCCCTATGGTCTCCATCACAGATGGCCATCGAGGCTCTTATATTGGTGTCAAAGGTGAGGCAATATACATAAAACCTTCTTCATGTGTACCAGTTGATACTTGTGGGGCTGGTGATGCATATGCCTCTGGTATTCTGTACGGTATTCTGAGAGGATCCTCAGACTTGAAAGGAATGGGTCAGTTTGCATCTAGAGTGGCCGCAACTGTTGTTGCACAACAAGGAACCCGTCTTGGGATACATGACGCTGGAAGACTGGCAGAGTCATTTGCCTCTAATCTTGACTTCTCTACCATTAGCTCAGATGTTGAGTCGGATCATATATCAAGTCTCTGATGTGATGCTCCTCCAAGCATTCCGTCCGTCCTTGCATTGGAGAACAATTGATCTGTAGTATAGACCACAGAAATCGTAAATTCTTTGCCATACATTGGTCAACATTCCATAGAATATGAACGATGAGTTCTCCCATGTTTCTGTCACTTAACAGCGAATTTCTACTGTTGTGAAAATGTTGTATTCTTGCATGGGATATTCAATTCAGTGGCAACTGATAGATTCTGATCCACGTACATACAAATGAAAATGTTGTGTAAAAGGGAGGAAGCCAGAAGGCTGGTTGTAGGTTGTTGCAGAAACCGATGATAGGTTATCTTCCATTATATCATATTTGATTGACGAGTGCTAGCTAATTTTTTAAGTTATTTTATTTTCTTCTTGCCATTTCGGTTGTATCAGTCTTTGTTTGCCATTTTGTTTTTCTTGTTTGATAAAATTGGTAGTGTTGTCGTCTTGAATTCAAACTCATAAAATTTGCTATTTTGCCGTTGGTGCTGGTTTGACATTTGTTGTCTTTTAGTGTCTTGTTAGGAATGACAGGAGATTCCTACCTGCCAGGCCGTGGAGTTGGTCCGAGTGATTGAGGAAGGTGGCGGACGCCCATCGCAACGATAAACCTGAAGACCAACAACACCTGACCTTTGACAGTTGAGAAATCGTGGCTACAAGGGATGGAAGATTGGCTAATGCCCAAAGAAAGAGATCGGGTGACTGTTGCAAGGAGCGTCATCCACCACGACTCACCTCCGCTTTATTTGGTTACTTCTAACATTAATGTTAGTTATAGATATATATATATATATAAACATCAATGTTAGTTATGGGCACTACTAAATGAAGTTTTTATGAGTACGTGGCATTTTAAAAAGTTGCAAGTATTCGTTTTATGATTTAAATGTATCGGTTTAAAAATACATCAATAGTGGTTATTACATTTAAAGCAAGTATTTTCAAGAGAGATATCTCTGATTTAGATGTAATTTTTGTCATCAATATGTTTTAAGTTCATGTATCTATATTGTAAGATGAATATTTTTAATACACAAACAAACACACACACATATATGTATAGATACATATATACACATTTTTAACTGTTATTGATGTCGACCTAGTTAAATAATATAGACCTAGTTAAAGTGCTTTCTGGTGACCAAGAATACTTATGCTTTCGCGCAAGAATATCATGAATCAAGTCCGCCGCAATCACAGGAGAAGAACCGCATGATTTTTTAGTTTCCATGACCACAGGTTATATGTCGTAGGCATCTACGAAATGTTTATAAAAATGTGATGAATGATGACCATAGCCGAAAACAATGTTCAACAAAGTCTAATAGCATTGTTTGCTACTCTGATAAAAAAACCCGGCAGCATGAACACGATGGAACCGTGCCTTGTTGTAACGTGCAAGGGGAAAAAATGTTGAGATGAGGTTGCAGCTCTCATCTCCTAACCAATCTGCCGTAGAAAATTTTCGCTCTGCGCTTCAATTATTATGCAGTTAAAACGAATATAACATTAAATGGCACGATGACCAGCAGTTGCCACGGCAACATTCTATATGTCAAGCAGAAGCCTGCGAGGATCCTCTACCACATCCTTTATGCGGCGCAGGAAGAAAACAGCCTCTCTACCGTCGATCAATCTATGGTCATACGTCAGTGCAATGTACATCATTGGTCTCGGAACAACGTTGCCTCCGACGACCATCGGGCGTGACACGATGGAATGCATGCCTAGGATGGCCGACTGCACAAAGAGAGTTGGTTATTTGCGGGAATGCAAAGCAAATAAAATCTGCCAACCCATCCCAGGAAAATATAAATGATCGGCAGAGTGTACCTGTGGAGGATTAATGATAGGAGTGCTAAGAAGACTTCCATAGACCCCTCCATTGGAAATTGTGAAGGACCCACCAGCCATCTCATCAATTGATATCGTCCCATCAGTTGCCTTCTTCGCTAGTGTATTAATCTCTTTCTCTATTTCCGCAAAGTTCATCGTAGCAGCATTACGTATCACTGGAACGACAAGGCCCTAGACAACGAAGAAAATTGTGCCCATGTCAAATATCCAAAGAACAAACTGAATGAAATGCCTAAAACCCCTTGCATTTCACAAACATTTATATTATCATATTTCTAGTCCTCGAACCACATCTTTCACCCAAACAAAAAAATTCATCCAACTGTATATTATTAGAGTAATGAGCCATGATCATTCTCTACTATAGGAAAATGCGAAGCAGCTACGAACCCTTATGTGAAAGAGTCCTATAGTAGTTATATTACAAAATAAACAGTGAAATAGATAATTAACATGAAAGCAGTAATGGCACATTGACAAACCTTTGGAGTGCCAACAGCAATGCTTATATCAATATACTCCCTATAGATGATGTCCTCCCCATCAATGACTGCATTAATAATTGGCTGATTTTGAAGTCCACTGACTGCAGCCTAAGAAAATCATGAAACGAACAAAGAAACCAAATAGACAAATAATTGTTAAAATATATTCCTTCTTAAAGTAATGAAAATCTTATCGTTCCTGAAGCTAACCTTTACAAAACCTGACATGAGCCCCAACTTCACTCCATGCTTTTCAAAGAAAGCATCTTTGTATTCAGAACGAAGTTTCATCAAGTTTGTCCTAAAAGTATGTGATCCATGGAATAAAAGTGAGTCAAAAGAAACAACCATTCAATGTAGCATGCATCTAAGATTCTAAGGGAAGATGGAATTTATAACATGAAATCAAATCATGCTCCAAATAACAGCATTATCATTATTAAATTTACCAGAGTAAATCACAACATAACTATAATGAGAAATCGAGAAAAGCAAATCCTTACAAATATTTTTTCCCCAAAACATCAAACTTTTCATCTAGATGCTTCTTTTCTGTTCAAGATTAATTCCACTATGTGCATACAGTGATGTCATCAATACTATTTCTTTATTGATTTTTTCCACCAGGCCTACACATTTATCATTCTTAAAACAAACTACTTTTCTTGCAAACAATTTTTCCTTATCTACATGATGGAACAATCCATAGTAATCTGTCTGACAGATGGAAAAATAAGGACAAGCCCAAAGAATGATATCACCACTACAGAAAGTTTGTCATACGTAGCCATACTTCCCATATATAGAAGATTATTTTCATAATTTGCACCTGTGTTTGCATCAATTGTTCATAATCATTTAAAAGTTTTAAAAAATGCATTCGTCCCATAATTATTTTGTTTTCCACGAAAAATTTGAGCATCTATGTAACAGTACAAAAGTACCGATTGAGGTTGATAATGACTCTTTAACCTATCTTATTTGCTACCTTAAGAAAAAAGGCAAACTTAGCACATAAGGATTCCATTAATGTTGGACTTACGAAGGTTCCAGTTGTGCATAACCTTATCTCCACGAATAGGGAGACGTTTCTCTTACAGTTTTCATTAAACATGATATTTTTCTTATTCTTGATCCTTCAGAGAAAAATGTTTATATAATGCATTTTTGAAGTATATAATGCAATTTTTATACAATAAACTGTGAAAAAGAAATTTCCATGACATGATATAGCTGCTAATGTGACATCATTATAGCTACGCATCTTTTGAAAAGTAATATCAACATACATACATACGTCCGTAGGTAGGTAGTCCATTTCTATAACACAGATTCTAGGAAATCTTAACCTATAATTTTGCAGAATACAAATCAATAAGGTAATTATGACCAGCGCAATGTGCACAAAAACTGGTTCATTTCTGTCTTTGCAAGTATCATATTATTCAACAAAACCAACCATTCCAAGAAAACACGTCATAGCATTTATTGTTGTAAACAAAAGTGTAACTCGTCAATATTCATTTCCTTGGCATTTGATTTTTTTTTTCAAAGTCACTTCCCTAGTCACTAGAGATAGCCTTTGATTGATGGGATGTTCCATTCTCCTCTTAAGGAACCCATTTAAGCATCCAGAAGTAGTTACATGGTTAACATTGATCAATAACATCTGAGTTTCCAAAAACCGAAAATAAATTAACAGTTCCGGCTTACAATAAACACATATCCTTTTTAGCAAACTTTCTGCATAATTAATGTAGAACCTTGAACCTTATTTGACATTAGTGAGATTCACCCTACTTTGAAAAAAAAACTAGCAAAGAATCTTTGTATTCTAGAGTGTGATTTCAATTTTCAACGTCAGCCAACCCCTACCTAAACTTTACAAAAAGAGAAATCTCAGCTGCAAAAGAATAAATGCAAAACACGAGATCTAATTTCTAAGTGCAACAAGAATTAGAGAAGGGTATACATCAGATTTTCTGTGTTGGTTTTTCATACAACAACAAATTAGAAATTCAACAGCCTCAATAATAATACTGTTGAACTACAGTGATTCATGCAGCCTTCATTTCAAAAAAATATGCAATTTGTGATATTATACGATATTTACTCATGAAAGATAATCACGACTTGCAATCAAAAAGATAATTTTGTATTTGATCATACAAGATGGAGAAACATACAAAAGACTTACATATCAACTTCATTAAATGTTGTAAGCATCGCAAATGTGTTCTGTGAGTCTTTCAAACGGGTAGCCACCCGTTTCCTGAGTCTAGTCATTGGAACCTGCAATATAGAGCCAAAATAATGAATTATTGAATTCAAAAATAATTAACTGAAGGATGGTACTCACTCGTCTTTCCCGTTCTTTAGGAGGAAGTTGAGGTTCTGAAGCAGTTGTCTTTGCAGGAGCACGAAAAGGTTCCTTCACAACAGATTCAACTTTGGGTTTTTGCTGGTCTACACTCTCCTTCTTCACTGGTGGAGGTGAAGGTGCAGCAGCTTTAGTTGAATTTTCTTCTGATGGTGATGCATATGTTGTAGCAGAAGCAGATTTTGAAATAACTGCAACCTTGGTTCCCGGTGTCACAGTATCCCCTTCCTTTGCTATATACTGTCCATATTTATAATAGTAAGTGCTGACACCAGACTTTATACAATTTTAACAAAAAGTTGAGTGCATTTCACACGCGAAAAACTGAAATGCTTAAAAAATGGATGTTGATGTTTCACCTTTACAATAACCCCTGCTTCAGGACTGGCAACATCAATGGTCACCTGAATTATAAAACGTCAAAATAAAATACAAAACTTATCTTGATCGGATCTGTTGACAACATGAAAACAATTCAGCTCAATATAAAAAAATATACCTTATCAGTTTCAACTTGAGCAATGGTCTCATCAACTCCAACAGCATCACCAGGTTCTATTCATGTTTATTTTTTAGTATATTCCATGTTAAGGTACTTAAATACAGTATGAAGCTTAACATGAGACAGAACATTGTTCCAGATCAAGAAACAAAAATCAAGCATCTTATTAGATAAAGAAGCTAGTAGGTATAACACTTCAAAAAGTACTTGCTAAATCATTATCAAATGAGAATAAATTTGGACACATATATTCATAAACTTGCAAGTATTATGAGAACATGATAGTTATCATTTTACATACTTTTCAAAAGTGATGCTAGGGTGCCATCAGTGATAGATTCACCCATATGAGGGACAACAGCATCAACTGAGTCACCTTCATTCAGAAACCACAAGAAATCAGGCTATTGCCTAAACATAGAATTGCTACAATAATATCTAAAAGATCATAGTTTCTGATAATGCATCTGATAAACTACCACTTTCTGAAGAAAACGGCCGCACCAAATTATTGCAAGAACCAATTCGAATCAAGTTAGCATCTCCCCTGCACATGCCATATGGAAATACTCAATAGAAAATAAATAAAAGAAAAATCTTGCTATGGATCCAACACATTCCTGTCATATAAAATTAAAATGCATGACATCATATAAAATTATAAAATAAGAAGTCCAAAAGTAGAAACTACTTTTTAACGATCCAAAACTAACCTTGTGGGCTTTGTGTAAATTGGGCCACCTGGGAGCCACGAAGTGTGAGATAAAAAAGAGAGAAGAATAATCATATAAAATGTGCAACGGCAGTTCAGCTGTTCAACCCAAACCTGGAAGGATCCAATTGCTGGTGTATCTAACCGGTCCATAACATTTTGGGAGGAACACCTGCAAATGTTTATCATGAATGTAATACCACTGAAACAATGGAACCAAAGATGCTGGAAGAATGTGGCATTTACTGGAACCTATGTAATAACTCTACAAAGGAGAGATAAACTTCTTTTGTAGTCATAAAAGTCCACTTCTTTTAATCACTCAAACAAGCAAGTCAGATTTTCTTTTGGCAACTAGTTACATCCAAAATGTGGAGGAGTTCGGATTAAAAAAGATAATCAAGTCAAAAACATTTAATAGAACAATCACCAGAAGAGCTTTAAAATAAAAACGAAGAAGAATAAGAAGTAACTCCAAGAGGAAAAAAAAAACAACCTCGATTTCGGGGATCGCAGAAACCCCCCTTAGGATGGTTGCTGCAGATCGGATCCTCTGCAGTGATTGCCCAAGAACCTGAAAATAAATACACGACACCAGCACAACATCTAAAGTGATTTCAGCAAAACACGAAGTTCACAAAACTATCGATCCTTCTTTAAACAGGTTGTATAGTAAACCGACATTTCTCCTTGCGATCCCCAACATCACGGCGCCCGGAACCTGGAAAATCATCAATGGAAACATCAGTTCCAAAAGCGAGATCTTCACAAAGTCAAGGGAAACACGCAACTTAGCCGCTCTCAACCAAAACGCAAACAAATCGAAAACAACAACAACCAGGAACGATCCTGAAGAAGAGGGAGTTGGAGCAACGGCGCAGAGGAAAAGACGATCACAGACCTTGTTGCCGTCGGCGACGCCGGAATCGGGACGGTCGTAGCAGAAGAGTAAAGGAGGCGGCTCTCTCTCTATCGCGCTCTTGCGTACCCGTTTCGTTCTTCCGCTGTCTACGAAAGGGTCCCACACATCACGGTCTAGTCATCGGGGTATCTTATTTTTTTAAAATTATTTTTTATGAATTAAAAGTAACGTTTTGTTACCGCTATTATAATTTTAGGCAACGTTTAATGATGGGTGAGTTAGGGCACAAATATTGAGGTAAAACAAAAAAAAATCATTTCGTTGGTAAGGAAATAAATCAATAAAATTAACAAAAATTTATAGTATTATTTCTATCATTTTACATTTTAATATTATAATAAAAAATTATTATAATTACTATTTACATATTTTATTTGATAAATAAAAATCTTATTAAACTTCATTATCAAACACAATTAATCTAATATACATTGCAATTATTAAATTTTTTGATTTAAAAATAAAATTTAATATTGACACATGTATTTGTTTATAATGTGCTTTTTATAAATTAAAGATACATCATTTAATTATAAATAAATATAATTTTAATTAGTTATAATATAACTTCAACCCTAACTTCATTACAAATAAATGCATTCAAAGTCAAAGCATACGAACTTTGACGTATGCAAAAGCAAAAAAAAAAAATAACGTTTAAAATGGTGGGGGAAGGTGTCACGTTTCATTCCGAAAATTCATACATAATATATTTTTCTATTTTAGATAAATTACTGTGACGTAAATCTCAACACACTTTATTTAATAAAACAATTAATGCATATGTTGACGTACCCTTCTCTCGTAGTCGTGGTAGTTTTTCAACGACTATAAACTCAGAGGAAAAAATGAAGACATTTATTAGATGCAGAAAACGACCTCCTTTGATAAATTACGATGCATCTCTAGGTTGAAGAGATATTAGAGCATATGAATGAATGATCTTAAATAAGGTTATACGTTGTAAGTAGATTTAATTTTATATTATTTAAATATATATTATTCATCATATATCTATGAATCAAAATCATGTTTTGCCAAACTTTGATGAAGCTAACTAATTTCAAATTGTCAAATGTAACTGTCAAACAATAAAGGCTTTAATGTCAGCCTCCATATTTAAAGAAAAAAAATCGGATTTTCCATGTTCTTCTTTCAATATATCAAACTTGTTCTGTTGATCGCACGCATGAATTCTTGTCTGTAACAATAATTTGGTTTTGCTTCGTTACATCAAACTTGATTGTTGGATCAAATACTCTTGAAGTGATAGGCTCTTTCTCCTATTAGACCATCTTTTAGAAACTAAAATTATTAAGTTATATATCATGTAAACAACTTTAAAAAAAAAAAAAAATTATAAAAAATTATAAAATTATTTTCGTATCGACATAAAAATGTGAAAGACTGAACTAAACATAACTTATCAATTATATTGTACTAATTAATGATATAATTTGAAATGTCAACTTAATTGAACATGATTTAATTGACATATTTATTAAAAAGGTTCAGGTATAGTCCGTGGGCTAAATGTTACTGTGGGCTGATTCTTGTGGGCCGACTGCGTCCAGCCCACCAGAAAAAGAAAAGTAAAGTGAAAGACGTGCGGTTTCGGTTTCCATACATGCAAGCGTGAACCACACGACGGTTGATTTTTGTTTTCTTTCAGCGCAGGAGAGACAAATTCGAAACCACCGCAATATTTTAATTTTATTTTTTTGCATCGTTATCGATTAACGATGCACACGTTGATGCACACGTCAAACGTAGAAAAAGTTGGCCGCCTTTATCGGGAATTCCACGTGGCAAGGGGCCATTGCCCGTTGAGATCTGACGTGGGACCCGAACCCAATGCTGGTGGCAGCGGCCATGGGAAACCACACATGTTTCCCATATTTTTTTTTTATATATATATATATAGAATTTTATGCTATAATAAACGAAAGATGAGAGATTTTGATTTTTCATTGTCTTGAAATTTTAATAAATGAATGGTAGGCAATTTTCTCGTACTCCTGGAATTATAATAAGGGAGTTTATTATGCATATAATTGGAAAATGAATTTATGAAAAAGATACTTCTCATTGATCAAAAATAAGATCAATTTAACCTAACTCATTTCCATATGAATACATGAAAAATAAGATCCAAACATAAACACTTAAATTCCATACAAACAAACCTTATTTTTACAATTTTCTATTATATCATTTTATTTTTATTTATCGTTAATTCTTAAATTCTCATCTATTCTTTTCGTATAACTTGCAAAGGGACAAAAGACCTTGGATGAAAACATACTACACTCTTTTTTAAAAAAAAATTGTGATGATTTTAATTTAATATTATAATAATAAAAAGATGTCTTATTAAAATTTACGAAATTTTACTAATATTATTTAAATATAATTGTAAAAAAAAAATCGTTATCTTCCCCGCCCCCTTCATCTTATCGTGGTTTTATCAGTTGGAAGGCTTGTGGTGTAGGGCTCGGCTGCAGCAGCTCAAGGCTCAAGCTCGACGATGGTGGAGATGGGATGCTTCTCGCTAGTTCCCAGCTCCACCTCCACCTGCCGAGGTAGGTGGAAGCCGGTAAAGCCCGGCCTCTTCCCGTCCAGGCTTGCCGAGAACAGGAAGGGCACCACGGCCGTCCGAATCAGGTCCTCCCTGGAACGCAACGGTCATCACACGATTGAAGGTGAGCACGATAGCCGCCGTCCAGGGTTTCGAGGCTTGGAGGTGGCTGCCACCGCTTCCGCGCCTTCCTCCTCTTCTTCCACCACCTTGATTGACCACCGATTCGCCGGTGCCGACGCGGATTCGCCTGTCTTGGAGAAGATCGGTGCTGTTCTTAGGCTAAGCTATGGGATCGGTATGCGCGCACATACATGTTGATTTCTTCATCGATACCGGCTTCCTTTTCGGTTATATCATTATTTCCCCTTTTCCCCCTTCTCTCTTTCTGTGCGTGTTTCGCAAGAATTGAACGAATCAAGAGCTCTGCGCCTCTGGTTTGGTAATCCCCTTCTGTTTGGTTTGATTTATTCATATTTTATGGGTGGATCGCAGGTATATATGGCGGCATGGCTCTAGCAGGAAGGTTCATCTGCAGCATGACCGGAGTTGACTCCGCCGGAGGGTTTCACATGTCCCTCAAAGCAATCGTTGATGGCCTTGGCTTCGCAGCCCCTCCCATCATGGCCCTCTTGCTCATACTAGACGTACGTGCTAGGCTGCTAGCCGGCCTTGGTTTTTGTTTTTGTTTTTTGTTGGCGGGGCTTGAATTCAGGTGAGTTGCTTGTGCAGGATGAAGTGGTCAAGTACTCACCCCACGCCCGTGCCATTAGAGACGTCGAGGATGAGGAGCTCAGGAGCTTCTTCTATGGCATGTCACCTTGGCAGGTGAGGTAGCAGCACGGATGGTAGCTAGCCCTTCGTTGGCCACAGAACGCTGATGTCGGTGCCACTGAATATTGATTGTTTTTGTAGTTCATACTCATCGTAACCGCGAGTTCCATTGGAGAGGAGCTCTTCTACCGAGTTGCAGTGCAGGTTAGGTTTTTCAGCCGGCGTTTCCAATTTCGGACGATCTGTTTTCTTTCTCAACTTGTTTGTTGCATGTCCCGAACGCTCAACAGGGAGGCTTGACAGACATGTTCATGCGGGGCACCGAATTCGTCAAGGATGCCCGTGGAATCGCCTCCCTGGTATGCAATACGTCCACACCATCTGCAAAACATAGCGCTACTTGTTCCATCATGCTTATTATGACCACTATTATCGTCTCAGACTGGTATGTTGCCTCTGTTTGTCCCGTTTGCTCAAGCCTTTGCGGCTGTGATCACCGCCGCTCTAACCGGATCGCTTTACTATGTAGCAACTGCTCCAAAAGGTAGAGTATCTATCATTCACCAACTCTGTAGCGATTGCCTTTTGGTGATTCAATTCACAAAGCATAATCCATACCACTTGTGTGTCGATTTTTGGTCTTAATTCTTCCAGACCCCACATACGTGGTTGCTCCGGTAAGCCAATCTCACAATCCCAGGAAAGACGACCTCAAGAAGCTCTTCGCGGGTATGTCGATGCTCCCTCCTCCCCTTCCCACTCTTAACACCAAACCACAAAATCCCCATCAATCCGAACATAAATCGATGCAGCATGGTATGAAAGGAGGCAGATGAAGAAGATCTACTCTCCACTTCTGGAAGGGCTGTTGGCACTTTACCTTGGTTTCGAATGGATTCAGGTGGCTGTTAATCATTCATCCGTAATCCTTATCGGTACCCATGCATCATCTTGCTCACATATGTACGTATCTATGTATGCATCCGATCAGACGGACAACATTTTCGCTCCAATGATCACCCACGGCATCTATTCAGCCGTCGTCCTGGGGCACGGACTCTGGAAGATCCATGACCATCGACGTAGGCTGCGCCATAGAATCCAGCAGCTCAGGGCGGAGTCCAGCAACTCGGAGTAATAGGTTGTCACAAGGGTGGAGAACGCAAGACATCCAAGCCCCAGGGAGTGCGGTTGAGCCGACACCAGAGAGAGGTGGTTGGTTGGTTGCATGCATGCGGAGGTGTTTTGTGCCACACACCGCCCATGGGATGCGTCCGCATTTTCCATGTTGCTGATGCAGCCACCGTATGGATTGGGGGGCGGATCGATTACGCTACGAAGATCATTAACGCTTCGGCCGATCTCTGCCACCCATTCCACAACGGGTGGCCGAGATTTTGTCTTCTGCTTTGGTTCTTATGGTCATAACGTATGTACAGAATGAATGTACAGATTGTTACCATTCTGCAACATTTTGCTTCTTGCCTGAAAAAACGTGCATTCGAAAAAAATACCATGTTCGGCTACTGCACTTGTTCGGTCTAGCTTCGCACTTCTCTTCTCCTCCTCAAAGTCGTCAACGCCGCACCAGGCAGCGTGAAGACTTGTTGTTGCCTTCTATGGTTTTGTTTCTTTCAACTTTATTTACCATGTAATTGGAAAGTAATAAAATAAATAATACTGGATATTATGGAAAGTGTGGTAGAAATTTGTGTAAAAATTTATATAATACTAATAATAATAATGATGTGTGAAAATTTATACGATGTTGATTTTATAACAAATAAAATTGAAAACAAATATCCCGAGGGTGGTCCGTGGTGTCGAACCAGTGGAATCTCGCCACCATGGGCTTCATTTATAGCCAGGTGATTTAGTTAACTGAGATAAGACAAAATGGCCCATGATGCCATGTAGACGTAGGATGCATTTGATAACAAGCTGCTTCAATTTTAAATAAACACCGTAGAGAGGTGAAAGTTGAATCTTGTTATTAAATAAAGTTAAACTTTCTAATATATCGTGAGATAAAAATTTATATATAAAAAATTATACGAAAATAAAGTTAAAACTAAAATATCATTATCAAATAAAATCTTAAGTTTCGTTCAGAAGAATGTAGGTAAACGCATCACAGACATAATGACCAGTGTCATGTAAAGCATGATAAAATGAAAAGTACTTGTCACTCCTCCCCCTCTTTGCTATTGACGTGTTGTTCCCAACTTGTCGCACCCGTGTGATTTTGATTTGACAACCCCTCTTGAGCTACCCACACTAGAAATTTAATGGAGGCATCGAAACAAGGCAAAATAGCAGGTGGCAGGGGTGTGCAACCACCGTGGATTGCCAAGAGGGGTGCAGCTTCAAGTAAACCCAATCACCTACACCAAATTCACTCCACACGTTTTCATCTGCAAATTGCTGCAGTCTCTCATGGGACTCTCACAAGCTTGGCTTTAAGATGGGTGAGCATTGATTAATGTCTTGCAAGTGCAATTGGTCCTCAATGACTGCTACTCTTGTCATTCCTGGGAGGAGCACGAGAGGAGGTCATTTGCAGATATAACTTTAAATGGGGAAATAGCAATCATTGTGTGGAAGGGAGAGTTGCAGCAAAACCCCACCCACAATAACCATGCCAACCTCTCTTTTTCAATCGTTCACGACAGCAGCACTACAACCCCAACTGACGATCTCCATCTACCCATCCACTTGAGGGTGACAAGCAAACCGCATATTTAGGGTGAACCCAGCTTGACAAAAGAATTTTCACCAAAATCTACTTTTAGAAGGCTTGCTGGAATAGTGATTTGTTGCTCCAACAAGTATTTTAAACTCTATCGATCTGTTCGAATGATAGATCAATGGCCTAGCAAGTATGGCCACCGCCACTTCTTCGCTGCTAGCACAATGGCTAAAAGTTCCTTCCCATAGGTGGATAGGCTCTATTGCTGTAAATTGAAGGTTAGACTAATGAAGGAGATAGGCCAACCTCCTTGCCTAAGGACAACCACCCTCGTTTTGACCCATAAGGTGTTGCTTTCGATAACAAAATCCTATGTTAAATTGAGAAGAGCAAGGACTAGTGGAGAGTTCATGGCCCACTTCTACGTGTCAAAGGCTTAAGTGAACTTTGCATCCCATAGGAAGGTATTCTTTTTCAAGAGCCTTACTTGGGGTGCCACGATCGACTTATAGCTGTAGATGAATTTGCATCCTGCAGTAGTACCCTATCAGACCTAAAAATCCTTACAAAGCCTTCATGTTTCGCAGTAACAACCACTTTGAAATGTAGCACAACTTTTTTGGATGAGGGCGAACTCCTTGCTACACAACTTGGTGCCCTAAGTACTATGATGCAAAGCCAAGGCCTTGGCAACAAGCTTGTGATCCCTCAACTTCTACCACACCTTCCTCAAATGTTCCATATTGCTAGTCCAATTGTTACTATAAACGAGAATTTCATCAAAAACAGAACTGAAAAAAACCTCTGTGACCATAGTTTGAATTTGAAAAGCTTGTTCATGATAGATTAGAAGGTGGAGGGTGTATTCATCAAGTTGAAGGGCATGACAATAAATTCATAGTAGCCCTCATGAGTGTGAAATGCTATCTTGTGAACATCTTGTGGGTGAATGCAAATTTGGTGATAACTAAATTAGAGATCCAATGTCAAGTAAAAACAAGCTCCAACGAGCTTGTCAAAAGGTTCATCCACCACTGGAATAAGATATTGATCCTTCACCATTTAATTGTTAAGTTCCCTAAGTTGACACCAAAGGACCATGTGCCATCCTTCTTTCTCACTAGTAGAACCAACGATAAGAAAGGCTTTGTGGATGCTCAAATGATTCCTACCTCTAGAAATGCTTGCACTTGCCATTCAATTTTGTTTTTCTAAAAGTGGGGGTAGCGATAAGGTGGAACATTTACTAACCTTGTTTTGTCTTTGAAATGGTCTAAGGAACAATCAAATGGTCTAAGGAACAAGTTAGTGGTAGCAAAGTAGGCTCCTAAAACACGTCACTTACTGCTATAGCCTCGCCTGCAGCTTGGCCAATGGTGTAAATTCTTTTCATTGGTTCCCCCCTTCTTCAATCGAGTATATAATAACCTTCTCTCAGGCAACCTTCCATTCTTTGCTCAACTTGAATGTGGGCACCTCCTATATGAAGGAAGGACCGAGACCCTTCCAAGTGACATTTTGCCCCTTGTATCAGAATTTCATGATTTTTTAATCAAGGTCCACTTGAAATAATCCCAATTGTTGATGTTAATGCACTCCAATTATTATGCCATATAATCCAATCTCCATTAAATAGGCGTCAATGGTTATCTCCAAACCTTGTTAAATTATAGATACTTCTTTCACTTCCTTTTCTTTTATATTTCAATTTTTTTTTTTTTAACAAAAAAGGAGTTGTAAATTACATGATCAGAGATGGTAACAAAACCTACTAAATAACAACACTAAAAAGAAATCAAGATATAAAACATTCATATTATCAACGTCATTATATTATAATATTAAGACATTGATTTTATTGTTGCTAGAAAGAGAACATGATGTGTATTTATTGGCCAAATACAAAGATAAAGTAGCACGCATACGTCTCAATCAACATGCTCCAATTCTGAAATGATGCTAACAAAGACTTGATAGCCTTGACACATATCAGAAAGTAAGCAATATTCATTCCTTGCATGATAGGTACTCATCACACCTGTGGACATATTAACAATTAGGTCAGGTGGCACACGCTAGATAATACAAATGACTCAAATGTTATGAAATAAACATTCAGAAGCAATGCTCACCATATCCAGAAATTTGAACATCGTAACCTTCATCCTGAAATAGATCAAGAGAAACAACCACTTAAAATATAATCATTCACCAGAGTTGGAAGGTTGCAATGATTCGATAGAGGTTAAACCTGTAACTCTCTGATCAATGGCAGACTTCCAGTGATCGAGTAAGGCTTAACATGCCCAACCACTTCTTCAGTTGCTTTGCACAAGACATGGTAACCACTAGAATTACGTTTGCAAGCAACACCAGACATCATACCCCCTTCAAATGTCATTGTTATCCTGGGACAAAGGGTTGAGTAGATAAATGTAACTTTCACCTGCCAACACTATGCTTGGAAGACGTATGATGCATCATCTACTTGGACATGCATATTCTTCGCCATTTCAAAAACTGGCAATGTGATTGTAGATTTGTGCAAAGTTTGGATACTCACTTTCCTCTAATATTTTCATCTGGAAGAACATACTTTGATACAGGTCCTCTTGTATCAAGGTTCTCAATGTTGGTATTAATGTCATCCACATATTCTTGTAGTTTCTTCACCACATCTTTGGGACTTCATAAAGGACAATAAAAATAATCAGTGTCCATGTGTTTCAGTAATTGAGAGAAATTCTTCAAAAAAAAGACTACAATTTTTCAAGAAGATTACTGACCTGTAGAAAGGACATAACCTGCCATGTGGAGAAACAAGTATTAGAAACTACTTTATCAAATAAAAGTAAAAAATGATCGATGGTGACTATTTTATCAAATGAAAATTACGTTGATCCATGATTCCATGGAAATTTAAGCCTTCTTGATTTGGCTTGGCACCACAAAATCAACAATGGGAAAATCCGTCTTAGCATAAAAATGGCATAGTTAAAGTAGTGAATTTTGAACAGTTTGCCATGTAAACCAATCAATTATGTCACTTTTACAAGAAAATCGTGATATTTAAATGGAAAATATATACAATGGGTGGTAAGAAAGAATGGGAGAAAACAGAGGCCTCAAGGAAACATACTTTATAAACACTGAAAAAAAACGTAAACAAAGGATCTAGTAAAATCCAATAAATGAAGAATAATAGTAAATCAAACATGATAGTGTAGAGCAGTCACAAATCTCAAGGAGTTGATAGGGAAGAAATTTCACACCTTATATCACCAGCGATGGTACATTCACCAGGAATTTGGTTGACACCACCCCCTGGATCTGCAATGCAATTGAAGACAATATGAGTTTATCATGGATTAGTGTTAGGGTATTGTATTAGCTTAGATCATTCTTACCAGAAAATTACACATTTCATATTTATAACAACCTTTTGAAAAGGAGTTGGCATATTTATTACAACTTTAAAACATTTAAGTAAGTTGTTTGTTGAGCTGAAGAGTATGTGCAACTAGTAGCTTACAGCTCCACTGAGTTGGCTTCATTGTTGAAGGTGTTGCATACTCATACTCCTGCTCTTTAGGATGTGCAGGGAAATCTCTAAAGAATCTTAACTGAATTTCCTTGAGAGCCTCAGAACCCAACTCCAGAGCGTTAATAGCCTGTAAAAACATGATAAATGTCTATGCTTATTACCTGGCTAGTGTATCCCAACATATATAGTAGTTTTTCATGTCTTCATGTTCTTGCTCTCATTTTTACAAGGGTGGTCAAGTACATCAAGTCAATTCATTGGCGTTTGAGCCTGTCTATTGTGCAATCAAAGTAATGGTTTTCGTTCTAATTGCAAGTTGCTACTTGCTGTTGTTACAACCTATCTAATGACCAACCACAACCAATTTTTTTTTACTTGAGTTATTTTATGTTATTTCCTTGATTATGTTTAGGCATATTGTAAACTAGACATTTTAGATGCTTTAGATAGACAAGTGTACATTTTAAAACTTCCTCTTCATTTAAGAGTTAGGCTAAGTGCACCCTTACTAGATGATTAGCAAGTGGATTTTACATATTTCTTGGAGACTCATTGATTTCTTGGAAGTTTTTACAAAAACATATTATTGCTAGATACTCTGCTAAAGTTGAATATAGGGCCACCACATTCGCAACTCACCAAATAGTGTAACTTAAGTATGTACTTCAAGATTTAAACGCTACACATCCTAACCAACTATTCTTTTTAGCAATAACACAACAGTCATCTACATTGCGAAAAATACAGTTTTCATGAAAGAACAAAACATATCAATATTTATTGTCCTGTAATTTGAGAGAATGTGATGAGCAACACACCTGCAAACTTCTTTTACCAACACTCATGGTTGCAGACATCATGAACAAACATCTCACATGGACAGGGAGAGGTTATTGACATGTATCACTTGTTGAGAGGGAGTATTGAGGATTATTGTTGTTTCGTATGTCTTTGATTGATTCATGTCGGTCCATCCCATGACTAGAACCAGATAATTTTTGTTCTCATTTCTCACTTGCACTTTGCACCTTTCTTACACCCCACTCGATAGGAAGCAAACATACCAATAGATAATAATTGTATACCTTGTGTGGAAAACCACTGTGAAAAAGCTTTCCAAAAGCTTGAAGTTTCCATGCTATCACGCCCCCCGTGCCTATGCAAGGCTGTTTGTCAGCCGTGTCAATCCAAAACCTTCACATATCAGGAAAATTGTTAAAACCGTGTCTTCATGAGAACCAAATAAACACAGCCATCAATAGTTTATTTTTCCTTTTTTGCCAAAAAAAAAAGCAGTTTTACAAAACCAGAAGGGATCTACCGAGAGCTTGCCAAAACAAAAAAAGGCATTATTCGTACGTGACCAGATTCATTTTGAGGAATCAGATAGAAGCCTCAACTCTCAACCATGAAATTGCAAGCATGCTTTAAGGAGCAGAAAAAAAAGGTCACTTACAGTGGCCCATTCTTGAGATGGTCAAGCAACCCATCCTTGACGAGAGCATCCACACCGATCCCTGTAATGGATGAATTCTCCTCGTTGGCGATGAAGACGGCGACGACAGTCGACTTAAGCTCGGGCTTCTTCTCCCCAAGCATTCTCATGAGTTCGGTGACGAGCGCTACATGCCCCAGGCAATCGGTCGTCCCCCTCCCTCTCAGCTTATCGCCTTCAGCACTCAACTCAAAAGGATTGAAATCCTAAGACAGCAAGAACGAAACGAACAAAAAAAAAAACTCAAATAAACTCCGGTCCGAAAGGCCGCGGTTTTTTACACAAAAAAAGTAGCATAAAAAACGCATATTTTGCAGAAAGTCACAATGGATTGGCGAAGTTAGCAGTGGCGATTGTTTCGCGAGAGACGCAGGTCTCACTCACCCAATCGGTGGGGTCGGCGGTGACGACGTCCATATGGCATCCGACGAAGGAGAGGATCTTGCCGGACACGGTACCGGGGTACTCGATGATGAGGTTGCTCCTGCCCTGGGCGTAGGAGACATGTTTGATGTGGAGTGTGGACTCGTAGGGGCGAAGCGCGTCGAGGACGTGGCGGGCGACACGGGACTCGTTAGGGATGAGGTCTGGTGGATTGTTCTGGACGTGCTTCGACTCGGCGATAAGCTTCCGGAGGAGGGCGACGTAGGACTCCCGATCAAGCTTGCCCAGCTCTTCCTTCATGGTCGCCATGAGAAATCGCTGATGAACCGAAGGTTCTGCCCTTTCCTCGTAGTCGCAGCAGAGGGTGCTTGCGAGAAAAGCTCGCTGCTTGCAATTTCGAATTTTCTTAGGTCGTACATGAAGCAAAAAAAACACATTTCTTACGTCTACTTTTCCTGGGTCGTGACCCTGTCAAAAAATAAATAAATTTCAGGTATTTTTTTTACAGGTAAATTAGATTAATTACAAAAAATTGATAAAAATGCAGCCAAAAGAAATATTCAATTCTCGCAAGAAGTCCGACAGACAAGAAGAAATCAAAAGGTTAAATAGCATACAAGTGTTTCTTAAATGATTTTTTTATTAAAAAATTAGTTAGCTTAACAACGACCGAGTAAGGAGTCACAACCAGAAATTTTCATACATCTAAAAGGTTAATCAAACAAAAAAATTTCATACATCTATTGCTAACGTTCTGTTAAAAATGATTTACTAATATTTTTACTATGTAATATTAAATTACTACAATAATTTATCGAACATAAAAAAAATTTACAATAAAATATTAATTTCAATATAATTTTTAATAATACTTCACAAAAGATTTATTGATCTTTTACAATAATTATAACTAAAAAATCACTCTACGAATCTTTTTTTACCGAACACAGCCTAAGTCCAAGAAATTTTAACTAGAAAAAAGTAATACTAAAAATGTAAGAAGATATCGAAGCAATATCTTGACTAGAATTGTGAAAAATAAAATTCGTATTCCAAAAAAAAAGGTAAAAAGAATATAATAAATAAAGTTCATGTTTAAATTGAATTTTAAAAAAGAGAATGGAGTAGAAAGAATAGATTAAATGTTACTAAAGAAAATTTCTCAGCATCAGATACATTTTCAATATGTCCTTTCACGTATTATTTTGTAAGTTGAAAATTATTAAAACTACAAAAGACCTAGAAAAAAGGTTCAAACAAAAAGAGAGAAAGAAATAGGAGTTTGACAAAACCACAACCTCAAAAATAAGTAAAAGGCAGGCAAAGATAAGCTTAAATAATATCCTCAACTTGAGGAAGATCAATTCAAATCAAATTAGCGGAAAATGGTACCTCAATAAGAAAAGTCAAAGTAAGAGCTAAGGAATTCACAACCAAAGAAAGATCAACATTGAAAGTGTCCGAAGAGTTGATTAAGTAAGAGACTTCAATTACAAATTCATCAGCGAAGGTCAACAATTATAAACTTGTCTTTTTATGTATTGGTACGCTAAATTAATTATATACTTATAATTATTTTGAAAATTTACATATTATTTCTATAAACAATACACCAAAATCTTGCTTAGTCTAACAACTTTCGAGTTAATAATTATTTTCTTTTTTTTCGAAAAAACTTTAAAACCATTTTCCTTCGAGAACTTAAAAAAATTGTGACCACAGATTTCACATATAAAATTTGATATCAATTAAAACCATGACAACCATTGGTGAAAGGTCAAGCAAAACGGGTTAAGAGCCACAGAGAAGAAGAGGTTGACCGGGCTACGATTTCATGACTTTCAATAGCAAAAAAGGGAGAAAGTAAAAGAATTTATTTACTTTAGGGTAGGTTTGTATTCATTAAAAATCAATAAAAAAGAAAAATCTAAAAAAAAAATTATTATCTGAAAATGAAAAATTTTATAAGATCATTTATATATCTTATGAAAATTTAAGAATATTTATATTCAATTTTAAAAAAATTAAAAATATTCTAATTTTTAACATTTTATTTTATTTTTAAACCGTCAAAAAAGATCTAAAATTACGTTTAGTCATTTTCTTAACGTAGCTTTCTCGAGAAAGTCAAAAAAAATTAAGGCACCAACATTTAATAATTGTATTGAATTCAAAGTTTTCTAAGAGTGGCTCAGATTTTCATTTTAATAAAAACAAAATTATCATAAATCAGCCATAAAATAAAAAACATTATTGTCAAAAACAAATAAGAGTGTTTGATTGAACTGCAAGCTCCACATTTTAGTTAGACGGTGGGAGTGGCAATCCAATCTTCATTTTACGTGTACTTGTAAAAATCATGAGATATCCTGTTAACTTATTGATCATTTTGGGTGATTCTTAAGACACTGTTTGTTTGAACAACTTTCGAACTCTACGAACCGTAAAACTTTAAAATTGTAAAAGAAAATAAACAAACACATATACACACCAAAAAAGAGAGTTTCGTACCGATATCAATGCAGCCTGTACGCTCTCGCAAGCTCATGCACTACCAATGCGTGATAATCTACCCCACAAACAAGCCTAAACCTGAAGAGGTTTTGTAAGCAGCACCTGCAAATAAATAAATGTCTTGTGCTCAATTCTACTTGAATGGCCCAGATTTATATCTCTTGTAGTTTTCTTGCAGCTCTAAATAGAACAGGCCTTGGAATGTGAGGATGCCGATGGGCTAAACCTGAAGAGGATCTTCTTTATGCCTGGTATTTCTCAGTCACCGACCGCTTGTAAAAATGACAATCATATACCGTCCATCATTCATTAGAACATACCAAAATTTACACAAAGGATAATTGCTGAGATGCAACACACCATCAATCTAGGATATCATTACAATAAGCCTTGTCAGATCAGGGAACGGAATGTTGGAATGCCCCTTTTTCAAAAGACATGATGGCAACAATGGTGACTCTGCCCCAAAACACCCTCTGTATAAAACAATGGAATCACTAACACCTGATCTCGTATGACCCAGCTTTCGTGATGTAACGTACCCATTCAACGGTGTTGTAGCCGCTCTTCTCCCAAACCTTCAGTAAAGCCAAACCAAATAATTAATAACATGTTATGGTCCGTGAAGTGCAGCAATCAACACGCGTAGGCATGTGTATACCTTCAAGAATCGAACCCGAAGACCTGATGCTGTGAACATAGGAACCTGTGAAAGAATTTATAATTCAACGAGTTACAAATAGCTCCCATCATCTCGAGGAGCAATAGATAGAGAGCTCGCTCAGCACTTTTCTAACTTGGTAGACGTCATAAACAGATTGTTAGGATTTTCTGAACGCATCAGCAATTAGGCAAATGAGGACATATCCTACAATATAATTAATCTAACTCCCTTTTCCTTCATATGCATTTGTAATTTATCTTATTAAATGCCAAAAAAAGAATCCAATGTGATGGTAGTTTGTGTTACTGTGATCATGGAAAACACGGCAGAGCTACAAGAATAGGCTGATACAGCCATAACCATCTGCCAAGCAAACAAGCAGAGCTATACTGGGTAATTTGCGGTGTTACCTGAAATTCCATTTGAATCGGTGGCCTAGTCCATGACTTCTTCTCGGCCATAGTTGAAATCAACTCAACCTCAGCACTCATGGATGGCTCGGTTTGTCCAGGAAATTTTCTTATCCTGAAATGTTGCAGGACTGTTGTGATGTAGAACTGCTACTATTTACAGTGAGATAAACAAATAAAAAGAACACCAATAAAAAAAAAATCAAATAATCACCAAGACACCAATATAATATTGTACAAGGGAAAAGGTTTACCAAAATTACTTTTGTTGAGTGGCAATTCAAGCGATTACATCTAGTAGCCCAGTGTAAAGATACAATCATTACAAGAAAAAAGTAATAGTAATAAACAAATTGTGAAAACTTATTAGCAAGGGAGACAAGAGTTAAAGAAGAGTTTAGAGATTTAATTTTCTTCGGTAATTAGAACCTAAAGGAATGGTAGGAACCAAATAAGCAATGTATAGGAAAGTGGATGCTTACAATAATGCGATCACGTCAAGATTTACAGAAAGAGAACTCGAGAGACTGCTCAAAAACTACCGGGAGATCATCAATCTTCAAACAATTTTGTATGCAAATAGATACTTTAATGAATTTAAGTACTCACTTCCAGACTAAGCAATCTATGGTTGCATTGTACTTGGCTCGACCAGATGTCACCTGAAAGCTTGCTTTTGCTGTTTGCTTTGGCACAGGAACCTTAACCACAACGCCAAGTGCAAACATTTTTGCACCAAACACACTTTTGACCTTCATATGGAATAATGGAAGCAATCACATGAACAAGAGGCAATGCAGTAAGGAGGTGCAAGCTACCACTGCTACTATGCATTAATGCAACAAACCTTAACATTTACTTCCATCCGAGTCCTACCCAATTCCTTGATGGTTGGCAACACTCGAAATGGAAGGTTTACACCCTCAGTAATGCGATACCTGTAACACTTAATTAAAAGGTGTAGAAAGTAGAAACATCATATATCCAAGTCAACTTCATCGGGAAGGTACAAGTGTTGATAGAACTGGTTTTTATGGAACCAAGGGATGGCACAAATTTTCATAATGGGAGCATTTGTATACATATAATTTGAATGTCAAAGATATATCAAAATTCATCAGTTAATATTTGTACTCAAAATGACAGCATTAGAAGTTTTTGCAAAGTATGTTACATCATATCCTTGTAACGGTCCAAGGATATGATTGACAAATATCATATGATAATCCAAGAATAAGATTGACTTAGATTCTACGTATACCTAGTGAGTTATTGCCTACTTAAAAACCCAATGTAAATGAATTCATTTCTATCTGTTGTCTTTTGTGAAAAGTTAGCCACAAAAACAAGTATGCAACTATATGAATAGAATTGTTATGTCACAACCACTACATCAGAAGCTACAAGGCATATAGAATTAGGCTTCTTACTTCATCAGTTCGAATTCACCATCTGGTGGCACAAAACTGACGGTCTTCTCTGAATTGAACCTTGTCAAGTTAACACACTGATGGAATGTAACATCATCAAGTTCAATGGTTTTTCCACTGAAAACAAAAACACCAAAATTAAGTAGCCAAAATAAAACCATCAATCTGAAAAGAATATATGATACAAATAATAGACTTCAAATGCAGTGGTTATGAAACTGCTGGTCAGATCTGTAGCTTACTTTTTGCAAAACAATAAGAGAATATTTACAGAATATAGCTAGAGGCTTATTAGGAATGTATGTCAAGCTAAATGTACCTATGAAATCCTACTATCAGCAAAGTTCTCAGATACATGATACACTCAATTTCCATAAAGTACAAATATGGTTGACAACATGCTTTTATGATAATGGGTAATACGATGGGCCATAACTGCTTTCAATTTTTTTGAAATTGATCAAAAATATGAAACCACACAACCTTGGTCAACTTAGCAACTTAAAGTTGATCATCTGTCAATTTTCAGTAGCTCAAAAAGAGAGGACCTAACCCAAGTAAGACTTAACAAGGAAGCAAGAAAAAGATAATGAAAAAAAAAATATGGGGGATTGACTCTCTTCATGCCTTGTGGTTAGCTCAAGTCTCTTTGTACATTAAATGAATATCAAGCACAGGTTCCATAACAGACAACAACAATAAATAATAATAAAGGTTAAATGTTATGAACAAGTTCAGAAATTTTTACCTTCTAGTGGGCCTTGACTTAATTTGTGATTCCTTTTCAAGGCCAATTTTATCATTTAATCCCAACTTTAAATCAGGCATTCCAGAGAGAAAGCACTTCATTAGAATTTTTCCAGTAACATCACAACGTAGAACACTACCTAAACCATTGAAGCACACAAAACATCAGGTCTATGTGAATAATGTTGTAAAGGGTCACACTGTGTCATGCAATAGTAAGTATCCAACATACCTTTCGAGGACATGAGAAGATTCACACTCTCCACGATGTCCAAGAAGACCTGCAAAATGGAGAAATAATTGAAGACATAGATACGTCATTATAGTTTCAGAGGGAGAATGAAAAATGCACCTCATTCTTCTTGTATACAAGACCCTCACGTCTCCAACCAACAGCTCCAGTAACTTGAAGTGTTGCATTTGGAACTGGTTTGTCTGAGGGCTTTTGATTCATAAAATTCAAAAAACAACAAAAAAACTCAATATCACTTGAGAATATGCACACATTTATGGATGTGCATTTGCTTGAATCACATTGACACTTTTACAATTTAAATCGTAACCTTGGAAGAGAAAGGGGATCGAACTCCTTCTTGCGTGATGTAAAGTTTCAATATTTCAGACGAAAGATTCTGAGGATACCCAAAATCCATAATTTCTACAAGGTAAATATTGATCACTATTAAATGAATTTTGCATCAATGGCAACATACTGAGTGTTACTTTTTATTATAAATATTGAGAATAAATAAAGATTCATGCATTCAGGCCTCTTGAGTAGCATGACAAGAAAACCAATGTAAACAACCATGGCCATTTGTTTCAGAATATAACAAAAATCCATGATCATAAATCAAAAACATCCTTAGTAACAAATTTGTAATCATTAACCACAACCATATAGGCATGATAAAGTTCACCAGCAACCAAAACTCAATACTACTAGATATTGCAATGCATGCTTATATCTGCATAGATGGATTTACACATTAACTTGGCATTTCGTAAATATGATGGATATAGACCACAAGTTGGCATACACGAGTGACACTAACTTTTGCATCACATATGCAAATAATGTTGTAAACTTATGTTCAGTTTTTGCTTTTCTTATTTTTAAGTCACAAATTACAGGTAATAGTCTAATTTATTTTGCTTGGCCAAGCACAATCAGTTCACAATGCAGAAATTCTACTATGAAAGAATTAGGCTACGTAAATGATAAACAGCTCAGTCCAATGTTACGTGAAATATTACAGAATCTATAAATAGGAAATAATAGGCATTATATTCACAAATTTCACACTCACGGTATGCCCAGAAATTCAAAGATCAAAGGCCACTTAATTTTTATGTACTGTGCCACCATGTAGTTTTTATGGATGGTATTGCAATGTAAAATCTAACCAAACTTCAGATTAAAGTATGATGTACACATTTTTTTAATTACAAACCTTGATGGACCAATTCCACACACCCTTTGATAGTGAAGTAGCCTACACATCATGTGTCACGCAGAATGAATTTTGAAGCAATGGCAGAACTCCAAGTCTTTTACATGGATGTTAGCATGTGGAGATTTTTAAAAAAAGTAAGTTTATTCAAGATTACCAACTATATTTAGCCCTGGACTGGGCAAAGTAGGTGTTTGAGATGACACTATTTTTGCAATCAAATATAAAGAGGAAAACATGATATGGATGTCTGATATACTTTTCTGATAATTCTGACTAGCTTTCATAACTGGTGAGAACTTTTTTGACAATATTTTTTGGCAAAACATGTGTTTGAGATGACACTATTTTTGCCAATATATTTTGACAAAGAGGATATCTAGTATACTTTTCTGATAATTCTGACTTACATAACTGGTGAGAAGTTTTTTGACAATGTAGTGAGCTAAAACTAGTCAATCTCAAACAGTTCTTTGGCATACCATCTAGAAGTTCATATATCAGAACAAAGTTATTCCGGATGGCATCTTCATCAAATGCTCCTCCAAAGTATGACTTGAAAAGTGCAACAGCCTGATACAAAAATTCAAATCCAACATGATTACCGTATGTTGAAGCTATCAAATCTCAAAATCCATGGAAAATATATCTTCTTCCCTCCCTGCAGAGAAGGATGAACGATTCTAAACATTTAAAATGAGATCAACCAAGGAAAGGAAGTATTCCACTTCCAATAAACGTCTTGAACATACACACATGCAGACCATCCCCAACTTGGAATAAAAAGTAATGTATTTATGATTTTTTTCTTTACCATAACCAACACAAAAATGCATGCAAGATATCATTGGCTACAATTTCCATGCGACAAACTGATTATAAAATATTCAATGTCTTGTTTTGAATGAACCACATTTGGTGGGTCTAGACCATGGTAACACTTGAAAATGAGCAAGAAGAGAAGAGAAAATTAACACTGAACAATAATAGTCACATGAAAAATTATTTAGTAGGCATTAATAAGGCAACATGTCAGACTCAATCTAATAAAATCTTTGATAATTATTCAAAAATCCATTTATATAAGAGCAGCACAGAATGCTGATTGTATGCATTACTGAAAGGAAACTAGATGTTTTGAATTTTAAATATTTTACAGAAAAACTGTTTTATAATGACGGTGTTTTGCTTGGAGTTACAGAAGCAATATCAAAATTGTTAATAGATTGTTCAATGACAACAATACAGCAACTTATAGCCACAAGATTCAAGTAACAATTATGATGAATTGGATCTGTGCTAAGACAGGACACAATCTGGAGCTAAGAAAAGTCAGCTCATGCATTGTGGAACACTCATAATTCAAGAATTACACAAACTAGCGACTTTGAATGCTGAAATTTTAAAGCAAGGAAAAGGTATACAGAGTTAAAGATACCTCAACAACAAACTTGAAGGCACATGCAACGTTAGCATTGCTGCTAACAACAATCACAATATAGACATTGCTGATTCTCATGTAAAAGAAAGAGCAGCCTCCAATCTGCCGAACAGGACATGTACCAAGTTCTTTTGTCTGCATTATATGTGTTCTAAATGCATCCACCATATTGCCCCTGAAAGAAAAATTTATAACACTGTCAAGAAATGCAGAGATAAGCAGCAATTGATAATTGAAGTAACTTAGTTAGGCTGGTATAAATGAGTGACTTGTCAGAGAAAGCCATAAGCCACAAAATGGAAGGCAACAACATGTAAGAGACAATGTGGCATGCAGCATTAGACGCATAGATGTTGGAAAAAAAATGAATGGCATGCAAAGTTTCTAAAATACAAAGATTGGTGTGTTGGTTTAACAAGATGCGTTTGCATCCCCCATTTGTTAATTTGTTCTTTGCTGCCTCCAATGTCCCATATTATACTATCGACAAATAGTGACTCCAAGAGTGGCACACGTAGGTAGTTCAACAATCTGTGTGTCATTGATAAGACAAAGAAAGAGAGATCGAATGAAGACCATAGACAGGATCGGGCACGTGCATAGACTAAAATAAATGGGAGCTCCCACTAAAGCAAGTCAATCAATTCAAAGCTCCACATCCAACATAACCCAAAGCACTGTTGAAAGAAAGTTTACGACCACGTAATCTTGTATGAATTATGATTTCCATCGAACAACCTAGAGGGAAAATTCACAAACATGGGGGGGGGATACTTATTCCATGATTTTTTTTAAAAAAAACGAGAGAGAAAGAAAACCTTTTATCAGATAGGTTGTTTAGCTGATGACAGACGAAATGACGATGATTCGATTTGAGCGCAATGAAAGCATGAGATTCGGATGTTGAAAAGGAGGAAAGACTTACCCGACATCATCACGGTAGAGGCGATTGATGAGGACATCACCACGGAGGTTAAGGAAGTATATCGCAGATGCCGCCACAGGCATCTCCGCTGTATCCCGGCGTAACAAGAGTTATCACCTCCGATTCCACTCGTAATCACCCGACGCTGCCGCCGCCGCCCCCTGAATTGCTATATAATCCGGCGGAGACGCCCAGACTATGATCTCAAAGGTGAGATCCGGTATCTTCTCTCACAGATCTGGAAGGAGAAGAAGAAAAAGAAGAGGAAAAAGAGAGGAGGAGGAAGCGACGAGCGAGAGGGGAAGATGCGCGGCAGGCTATGGATGGGATTCGCAGGACTTCTTCTTTTTTTAAAGTTCATATTTTAATAAATGATATAATAGAAATAAATGTTTTTATTGTAAGTTAAAGAAAGAAATAGTAAAATGTGAGTTCGATCCAAACAAAAAAAAGTCGACGTAAGGAAAACTTCATCCGCCCCAAACCCCAGCAAACCCCTTCTATTCCCTCCTCGCCGCCATGAGTGCGGCTTCGACGCGGCTGCTCTCGCGCCTCCGTCTCCTCTCCCTCCGCTCTGCAACATCGGCCACCTCCAACATCAGTAGCAGGTGGTTCAGCGTCGACGCCGTCGCCGACTGCCAGGCCACTCTGGATGCCATCCTTCAGCCCAAGCAGATGGGACCGCAGTCCAGGAGGACGGGGGGCATCGCCCTCAAGTGTGGGATGACGGCCTTGTGGGATAAATGGGGCCGGAGGATTCCGATTACCATCCTATGGTTGGATGACAACATCGTGTCCCAGGTCAAGACCCTCGACAAGGAGGGCATCACTGCGTTGCAGGTGCACTTTGCTTGCCTTCTTTCCTTAAAATGTCCAAACTTTATCCCTATCCTACTTACAATGACATTGTCGTCATCATATCAGTGTTATCACTTGCTATAGGTTTGATTGTTCGGTTTTTGTGCTTTTGATATGGTCAATCAGATCGGGTCGGGGCAGAAGAAGGCGAAGCAGCTGACGAAACCTGAGGTGGGACATTTCCGAGCTCAAGGAGTCCCTCTCAAGCGAAAGCTGCACGAGTTTCCGGTAACTGAAGATGCGCTTCTTCCGGTTGGCACTCCCATCACTGTCCGCCATTTTGTGCCGGGCCAATACGTCGATATCACTGGAATTACGCGTGGGAAAGGTTTTCAGGTCGTTCTTTCTCTTTTGCTTTGGTTTTTTGAGCAGCTGCACCAGCCATTTCAAACAAGTAGGAAAACTAAGTCGTAGGAGGACTAAGAAAATGGGAAAGACAGAAAAGTAGCTAGAAGAAAAAACGGAGTGAAAAAGAACTCCCTTGCAGGAAATTCGGCAAGTCCGGAACCACAGAAACAATGTCCAAAATGAAACACAATTCCAAGCATAGCTTCAACAGTGATTGCAAACCAAGCCAAGACTGTAGCGTCATCCGTGCATCTTGAGATCACAGGTGCAAATCATAGGAAATAACCTTGTCATTTTGGACATTCACTTCTAGTCCAATTTTACAGTAAAAGTTGAAGAATATGGGATGTGTCTATTGCCTCGTGACTCATGTCTGATAGGTATACTTAAATTGTTGTGCGACTCATATGTTGGGAGACTGCACACACAACATGAATTACTGGATTGCTGTTGGTAGGCATCTTTTATTTTATGTTTTTATTAGGAATTGGAATCGGATTTGGGACTTTACAACCTTCCTGTATTTACTGGATTGCTTCCATTCTTCTTGCTTGTGACCATTATAATATTTCATGTTAAGAACTTATTTTCTTTTTACAGGGTGGTATGAAAAGACATAAATTTAAAGGAATGCCTGCATCACATGGCGCATCACTATCCCACAGGAGTATTGGTTCCACTGGCAACAGAGACCAACCTGGAAAGGTTTGATCCAGTAGATCTCTGTCGTTCCTGTACATTTATTACATTTTCTTACTGTCAACAATCGTCTTGGTTGAAAGTATATGGTATATTTCATGATAATTGCCTCATGTTATAGCATTGTCTTCTGACAGTTTATTTTGCTACATTATTACAAAGTTATCTTCTTCTTTACGTTGTTGCAGCTGCTGCTTGTTGTTGGACATTATTTATGCAAAGGTTGCAGTTATTTTCTGGATAAAAATATATAAAATGGCTTGAGGAATTGAACCCTTCTTCTATGATGTCGTGTTCATTTGTGATGGTAACAAAATTTATGTTAATCTGGCATATGCTGGATGTTGCTTGCTGTTGGGAAATTTAGGGAAATAATCCATAACTTTCCTTTATTTTTTCCAAATTATGAAGCTGCATATATTTCCTTGATGGTCTTCTATCATGGGTCATCTTCTTCATTCTTTTTCTTTGCTTTATTTTTCATTTTTCAGTTCTATACATATCCTAAGCATAATGAATTAATATATGACTTTAAATGAATTAATATATATGATTAATTAATTATCGGATTAATCACTGATGGCAGCATAATCACTAATCTGTTGAACCTTAGATCATGTCTATTTGATAAATGTTGGTTTTTATGATGGTCTTGTGGCATTATTTGGGTATATCTGCTTGGGAGGGTAACTTGCTTTTTTGATTTTTGTCTGTTTCGTTAGAAATTTTTATGTTGTTCTTATTGGGGGCATTTCAGATTGGCATTATAGTTTTTTTGATTCTGTCCTCAATTCACTGGAGAATTGTAAGTATTTTTTTCCTTTCAGTTTCAGACAAGTACACTAAAAAAATAAAAACGAGTCAGTCATATGGATTATTGCTAAAGCTAATTCATTATATCATGAATATGTTTACAATGATTGTTATTCATGATCACTATGCAATTTGCATTACATAAATTGTATTTTCATTTCATTATATTATACTACCATATGGCCGAGTCATTAGCTTTCACTTGGAAGCAAATCTTTCGTCTGTCATTTTCGTCCCTCCCTCCTTCCTCGGTTTCTTGATTTCATTTTGTCACACCCGAATCTTTTTCCAGTGGTAAATCTGATACAAAAGTCAGTTTTGTCTCAAAAGATTGTGTTGGTTTTTATCTTATTTTGTCTACTTGCCCAGGGGAGCACTCCCAAATCTGATGATCAGATTGACGTCCAAGTTTCATGTGGATGATGTTTTTGAGAGCATTGATTTACATTTATGATTAGAGCATTCATGGGTGTGAAGTAACCTCTTTGTACGTATTTGTTGTTGGTCATCGACTAGGTTGCCAAGGGCAAGAAAATGCCTGGTCGGATGGGGGGCGAGCAATGCACAATGAAAAATGTGTGGGTCTACAAGATAGAACCAGCAAGGAATTTAATGTGGGTGAAAGGCCAAGTACGTGGTATCTTGAAAATATATAATGAAGATTGCCTTGTCAACAATAAATTATTTGGTAATGTTGTGATCATCCGGTAAGTTGTGAAAGCACCCGCTTTCTGGTGCAGGTTCCTGGCGCCCAAGGCAACTATGTTTTTATTAAGGACGCTGTGTTCAAGAAACCGGACGGTTCGGTCCTCCCTTTTCCAACTCATTTGGTTGCCGAAGACGAAGATACGTCGCTATTGGAGCCAATGGTCGCGGATGCAGGAGACGTGGATCCCCTGAGGGTGACGGCTTGACATAAAAAGGAGGAGAACTTGCCTCCTCCGGAGCTTGGGTCGATTAAATGAAATGAAGTAAAGGACCGTGAAATAATTATGTTGTTCTCGTAGTGTTTGGGAAGAACTTATTAGGATTTTGTTTGAATTTTTTCAATTGCGTCTCGTCCATTTTGATCCTGTTTGTAGACATCCAGATATATGAGAAGAGATGGGCGCTCGAAGAATTCTGGGCAGAGAACTCAATCTTTTGATGGGATTGCAAATTAGCCTGACAGAGGATCTTCCTACTCCAGTCAGCACAAGTAATTCAGAATAAAAAGACAATGTACATGTAATTGACAAGCTTTATGATGTAAAATGAGGTATCTCAAAGCTTAGGAGTTGGTTTGGACATTTCACTAGCTTTAATTTTATATATTAAAGTTTGTGTAATGATAATAACTAATGAAAATTTAAACAAAATTG
>JAMKPZ010000398.1:0-42822 GCA_024699675.1 Amphibolis antarctica | reverse complement strand
ATATATATATATATATTATGCAATCAATTTACCCACACAATCTAATAATTAAGATCAAATGCACAGACACCTTGACCATGAACGGTTTCCACAGACATGCAGGTTGGAATGGTGTTAGATGTGTATCCTCCATCTCACCAAACATGCGCACATATATATAATTGTGTGAGTCTTTGTTTGATTCTTAGGTGGATACGATATGATATGCATGTTTCATAGATAAGGCCGGAAAAGAAAAATCCGTCGGTGACGTGGGAAGACACCGAAATTTCAAGGTTGACGAGTAATTGTGGACGGCGGGGCGGGGGAGATCAACGCATTCTCACGCGCGTAGGGAATGCGACCACCACTGCCTCCCGCAACCTGCCGCCAGGATTACGATCTCGCCGCGATAACGCTCTCCCACTGCCTTCACCCCACGCATTGTTAACGTATTTAAATCAAAAACAATGAGCAGTTTGCGTGTGGGGTGAGCCGTCGGATGCACCTTCACGACCAACAGTGGACGGATCGTGTCCGTCCACGTGTGCAGCACTTGACCGGAAGCGCGAGCGTCGTGTCCCCACCTCCCACCGCCCTTATCCTGTTCCTCCGCCACTACAGACCAACCACCACCTCCGATGTGTTATTATCGATCTTTCGGAAGCTCCTACCGCCTCTCGAATTCGCCGCCGTCTCGGTCTTCTTCTGCTTCCGCTTCGGGGTCGCCTGCGGTGGCGGTGTGAAGCGAGAGAGAGAGAGAGAGAGAGGGGAGGGCGGGAGGAGTCGTAGGTTTCTCTGGGGTCGGCTTGTGTTGTCCGGCGGCCGAGAGGAGGAGGAGGGGGGGGAGGTGATTGAATCCAAGGAAGGGGGTTGTCGGGAGCGAAGATGATGTCCAGATCGTACACGAACCTCCTCGAGCTAGCCACAGGGAACTTCCCGTTGCCGGCGGGGGGGGGGAGGATGACCAACCGGAGGATGCACAGGGTGATGACGGTTCCGGGGGTTCTGTCCGAGCTGGACGAGGACCAGGCCAACAGCGTGGCGTCTGACGTGCCGTCGTCGGTGTCCCAGGACCGGATAATCATCGTCGGGAACCACCTGCCCATCCGCGCTAGGCAGCGACCGGACGGACGCGGGTGGTCCTTCTCCTGGGACGACGAGTCTCTGCTGCTGCAGCTCAAGGACGGCCTCCCGGACGACATGGAAGTGGTTTATATAGGGATGCTCCGAGTGGAGGTGGAGCCGGCGGAGCAGGAGGAGGTGTCCCAGACCTTGCTGGAGAGGTTCAAGTGCGTGCCCGCCTTCCTAAACCCCGACACGTTCGACAGGTTTTATCATGGCTTCTGCAAGCAGCAGATTTGGCCGCTGTTCCATTACATGCTGCCGTTCACGCCTGACCACGGCCGCCGATTCGACCGGAGCCTGTGGGAGGCCTACGTCGCGGCCAACAAGACCTTCTCCCAGAAGGTGATCGAAGTGATAAATCCAGAGGACGATTACGTCTGGATCCACGATTACCATCTCATGGTGCTGCCCACGTTTCTCCGGCGGAGGTTCATTCGCCTCAGGATGGGGTTCTTCCTACATAGCCCCTTCCCGTCGTCGGAGATATACCGGACTCTCCCTGTCAGGGAGGAGATCCTCAAGGCATTGCTCAACACCGATTTGATTGGTTTCCATACTTTTGATTATGCGCGACACTTTCTTTCATGTTGCAGCAGAATGTTGGGGCTTCACTATGAATCCAAGAGAGGGTACATTGGGCTGGAGTACTTTGGGAGGATGGTTGGGATTAAGATCATGCCGGTTGGAATTCACATGGGGCAACTGGAGATGGTGCTCCGCCTTGCCGACGAGGAGTGGAGGGTTGCAGAATTGAGACAGCAGTTTGAGGGCAGCACCGTCCTCCTTGGTGTTGATGACATGGATATGTTCAAGGGGATCGATTTGAAGCTGTTGGCCTTTGAGCAGATGCTGAAGTTGCGCCCGAGCTGGCATGGGAAGGCGGTGTTGGTGCAGATAGCCAATCCGGCGAGGGGCCGCGGGAGGGATCTTGAAGGGATACAGAATGAGATAAAACAGACTTGTAAGAGGATCAATGAACAGTTTGGTAGGGATAACTATAAGCCGGTTGTGTACATTGATCGTCTTGTTTCGATCGAGGAGCGTATTGCCTACTACACAATTGCAGAGTGTGTGATTGTCACCGCAGTGAGGGATGGAATGAATCTCACACCTTATGAATACATCGTTTGCAGGCAGGGAATTAAAGGGTCTGATTTGAATCCTGGATCTGGGGGAATGAGAAAGAGTGTGCTAGTTGTTTCAGAGTTCATTGGATGCTCCCCTTCCCTTAGTGGTGCCATACGGATCAATCCTTGGAACATTGAATCGACCGCAGAGGCCATCAATGATGCAATCTCAATGAAAGATTCAGAGAAACAGCTCCGCCATGAAAAGCACTACAGATACATCAGCACACATGATGTCGCCTATTGGTCTAGGAGCTTCATGCAGGAGCTGGAGCGGACTTGTAAGGATCATTTAAGAAGGAGATGTTGGGGGATTGGATTGGGTTTTGGTTTCAGAGTTGTGGCCCTTGATCCTAGCTTCAGAAAGCTCAATATAGATGAGATTGTCTCGGCGTATAAAAGGGCGGAGAGCAGGGCTGTGTTGCTGGACTATGATGGTACATTGACGCCACATGCCTCTATCAACAAGGCACCAAGTGAAGAAGTTATCTCAATTATGAACTACCTCTGCCAAGATAAGAAGAATATGATTTTCATTGTGAGTGGCAGAGGAAGGGACAGTTTAAGCAACTGGTTTTTACCATGTGACAAGCTGGGGATTGCAGCTGAACATGGCTACTTCATGAGGTACATTTTCATCACTGTCTATCTAATACTTTCATATGTCATCAACTACCCTGGCATTGACTGGAAGTACAATGGTTAAAAGATCTATTTTTTACTTCTTACATATTTGAATTTTGCGGAAAGTTGGATAGCTTCTTTGGAAGGGGTTTGTGTGCTTTTTGAAACCCAAGGGATACCAATATAAAGATATAAATCTTTGAAAGAAGTGTGTTCAGGTCATCACTGTCTATTATGGGTGTTTTCCACTTGAAAGAACTTTGCATTCAATGTAGACTTATATTGTTTTACTTTTCCAACCACTCAAGCAGAATATATTGGAAAATATTTTCCCTTTCCACATATGCATAAACATCCTGTTTGAGTTAAAACAGAGATTAAAATCTCATGATCTCATTTTTTCTTCATGAGTTTCCTTTGTCTACCTATTATCACTTCCTTCCATTTAGTCGCTAATAGATTTGAAAATTACTTAAAAAATTATCACTAGAAAGTTACGCATTCCAATCAGTTTTCTAGAATGCCGACTGGATCAGTTTATTAGAATTTTCAATCAATTGATGAGCAATGTTCACTGCTCCAGAGAGGTAGGGTTCAACTGATCGGTCAAAGGTTCACGTGGGTTACATATATTTAAAATTAGAAAAGGATTGAAATATCCGTCGTCTAGGTGCATTTACATTTTTTATTTTTTTACCCAATTTTTATTATTTTGTTACTGTTCCAAACTGTCAATTAGATCTCAGGGTTGAATCTTGATTCATGATATATAAATAATTGTATCATTGAATGATAAATTAATCTCGTGATTTCTGTTTAAATAGTTGGGTGTTTATCTTGTATTTACTTGATTTTTCTGATATTACATTAATTTTGCAGTTGTCTTATATATATTGTAATGTTAATTATTTAATTTTCAATTATGTTGTCGTGCATATATCATCAGTTAGATCGATTCAAATCATTGCTTGAAGCCATGAATATCCTTTCACTCCATTTGTCATGCCTAGTCTTTTTTCTTGTGTAAAATAAACTAGAGTGATTCAGAAATAAAATAAAACTATTGTTTTACCATTGAAGTGATCAAACTGTCAAATTTTAATTTGAGATTCACTATTTTCTTTCGATTTCATATGGTAAATTATCTTTTAGCCTTACTAGTTGCAGTTAACTACAACTAATTATTCTCTTACAAATGAACTGTCACCCCTTTTATGGGAGAATAATCAGTTGCAGTCATTCTTACCTTAATTACTAATACCCTAAACACGGTCAGCACCTGCAGACCTTGATCCATCAGTTGTTGCTCTATTGTTGCCACATGTCCTTGAATCAATGTTGTGTCCTTCCCCTCCAATCGTTAGGTATATAAAAGAGGTGGTTACAAAGTAGGTATAGGTATACCTTGATAATTTCATCAAGTAGAAGGATGGGTATTAGCCACAAATTAGCAGCTAATAGGGCAAAAATTCACGCATACCTGTGTCAATAAGACAGGTAATGGGTGTCAACTTGTCCTATTTACAAGCCTACAAATAGTTCCGATGAATCCCCTTAGTGCACAATAGAACCTAGGATCATGTTCGTGATCCTCACATTCACAAGATCCCATGTAGGGTTTGCAAATCGTGTTAGTGGGATCGTTGTTTATGTGATCTCTTTTTTGGGATCATGCATTCATGATCTTGCACCAAGGATTGTGTTTGCAATACCATTTTGGAATTGCATTTGCAATCCTTGGTCCAAGATTGCATCTATGATATAGAATGCAATCATGTTTGTATCACTAGTGTAGGATTGCATTTCCATTCCTCTCTATTACACCATTTTGTGTCAGTATTTTTTATTATGATCTTGTAATTCTTGTTGGTGTAAGGTAGTGTTTTTTCTTTATTTTTGCATTCCTCTCTTTATTTTTGTGATGGTTTTTGTAGCCTGGTATCGATGTAAAACAACCAAAAACTAACATTAGCTTGTGTCAAGTATGGAACTAAAACCAAAATAAGCATGGTACTGAAACTAAAGAATACCAAGTCTTGAAATGAAAACATGAAAAATGGTAAAACCAAAACCATTTTAAAAACTGTTTTTACCTCAAACTAGCATTTTTGGGTAAATGTACCAAATACCTTTCGTACACATGTACATATATAGTTGTTACGATGAAGTATTGCAGCTATCCAATACTGCACGCTTTTGGATTAATATGATAAATATCTCTAATTTTCTTTAGATTTTATGTGTAGATTTTTTTTTTTATAGATTCAATACAATGGTTTGCATTTTCAATTTGAGATATTGAACATTGAAAATAAATTGATAACAAAATAAAGTATAGTATTTTATCTTAAGTGCACATTTTTGGATAAACATGGTAGATATCTTTAAATTACTTTATATTTTATTCGTAGATATTTCTCATGTTATAAATTCAACCATATGGTTTAGCTTTTTTATCTGAGAATTCAAAAATAAAAAATAAATTGGTATAATTGGAGTTGTTCTCCATTGCTTATAGATTTTTTTCATTTGAATTATCTTAGTTAAGACTCTCATGCTAATTGTGACATCCACAGGTGGTCTTCCGATGAACAATGGCAAACATCTTCCCCAAGCATAGATTTCGGGTGGAGGCATATGGCAGAACCAATAATGAAGCTCTATACAGAATCTACAGATGGATCATTAGTTGAGCTCAAAGAGAGTGCTTTAGTGTGGCGTTATCAGGATGCAGATCCTGGCTTTGGATTAGCCCAAGCAAAGGAGATGCTAGATCACCTAGAAAGTGTCCTAGCAAACGAACCAGTAGAAGTGAAAAAGGGGCAATTTATTGTTGAAGTTAAACCTCAGGTATTTCTTTCTTCAGCTTAAATTAACTGTGCTTGATTTCTCAAGAATTGTCACATGTTCAAAGAATTTCTTATTTAATGTACGCATTAGATTTTAAGTATTCTCTTTTCAGGTATAAAGCTCAGAAGTTTATTTTCCAGGTTGAATATACACAGAAAATAATATATGTAGTGTTGTTTATTATGTACACATGTATAACTATGATCAGCATTTAATGAATATCAAGACAACAGAAAAAAACGTAATTGTGAAAAAGCTTCTAAAGCAGAAAGAACCGGGCAAGCTGTCTAGGCATTGCAATATCCAAAATCTGAGTATCATTTGTTCCAAGATCTTTCAAAACAAAGTTTCAGCTACTGGATCCAACTGGCTGAATTTGATTGAATGTATAAAAATTTGTACATAGTTCAATCAAAATTTTGAATAGACACCAAATCCAAGCACGACCAGATTATCTTAATTCCCTCATGCTAAATCCAGGTCGATTTCATCTTTCACCTTGTATGGTCATGCATTAGTCTGTAGCCTACCCATAATCACAGGTACAGAGATTGTGAATGGCTTGCCTTGGGCATCTATGATACACGACGCACGCAGTTATTTCTATTGGCAACGCTTAGGATAATATACTTGTTCCTCTTCTTGTATGTCATGTAAATATAGTAGCTCCACCTGCATGATTTGCAAACCTTTTGAATTCCATGATTCATCATTATAATAAATAGTTTTTCTGGTGTGTGCTGTGATCCTTAGGGAGTCACCAAAGGATTGGTCGCAGAGAAAATCCTTTCTAGAATGGCGGATAAAAGGAAGGAAGCTGATTTCGTATTGTGCATTGGTGATGATAGATCTGATGAGGACATGTTTCAGGGCATTGAAACGTTGAGAAGGGATTTAGTCTCTTCCAATGCATCAATCTTCGCATGCACTGTTGGGCAGAAGCCCAGTAAGGCCAAATACTACTTGAATGATCCCAAGGAAGTAGTAATGATGCTGCATGCTCTTGCACAGGCCTCATATAGATCATCAGACCGAGAAAACCAAATCTCTGCCAATTCCGCCTCTGCCTCAAAAGAGTTATCTTAAAGTGCAGATTCTAACCAAAATGCAGGTTAACAGTGTGTTTCTGACGTTCAGCTGCTACTTGGTACATCCCATCTCCAACAGTGATAAATGTGCCACAAGAGGTAGTATATATTTATATAAGCAGTCATGTCTTGACATACTTATAATAGTATTATTGACTATTCGATCTTTTGCATCCATACCAAGTGATGTTCAATCTTATTTTAAGAAAATGAAGCGCAATGTTGATGATGTCAGGACTCTCTGACCACAAATGAAGATGGGCGTGAGCTAGTGGTGCCATCAGGATGGCATATCTCATTAACAGATAATGTGAAAGCCTCCAGAAAATAATGAGCATGAATGTTCAGGGAAGGTTGTTGTAATCTGTTCGTCAGAGAAATAATTCTCAGTAAAATAGCACGTCTGACTATTTGTTGTGTATCTAATTTTTTTTAAATATGAAAATCATTTTGATTTCTACAACATATTCTACCATTCACTTTTAAAAAAAGCATTTTCTGTTATTTCTCACATTCAAAAATTGGATGGTGCCATTTTTCCAAAATGTACCTTTATGCCCTTCTATAAATATATAGCATGGTAGAAGTAATTGTATATATTTTAAGATTAGATGTTTATAAATACGTGATAAAAATTTTACTTGAATTGAATAAATATTGATTCTTGATCTAAATGCCTTAAAATTGACTAACTTCCATTGAATTTCAACCATTGATCTTTAAAACAAAAGGCCTAATGAATGTAACTTAGATTAAGGAGAAACTTTAATACATGGTAGGGTATATTATAGATTAATTAATTATATATTTTTTTAAAAATAATTAAGATACAAAAGATGCCTCTAAAAGCACCTTTAGGAATTAGGAGTACCTTTTTTAAATGGAAAATGCTGGAATGCACTGTATGCGCACATTGAGTTCTCATCATTGTTTATCTTATGAGAAACTCTATGTCAATATTTGTGTTTGAGTGGCATCTTTTTCAACCATACTGATCACTTGTGTAGTTGTATGCCATTCCAGCTATTTTTGTTGTTTCACAAATCTAGATTTGATTTTCATTCAGAGAAAATTTAACAAAGCTTTCTGAACTTTGAGAATGTTTTAAGTCCTTGATTTATAGGCTCTATTTTGAGTCTAAGAAGGTACCCTTGAAAAATCCTAAAGCCATCATTAAAGTCATTTCTCTATTTTTATTTCCATGGCCATGGGGTATGTGTGGCATAGGGATTACATTTTCCTCATCAACCTTTTTAGCTTGAGCTTTCTTCTTGATGCTTTCTACTGTTCAATTTTTTTGTAACATCCCCCTTTTTTATAATTGTGATGATTCAAATGAACAATAATAACAGACAATGATGTAACAGGTGTATATAAAAAGTTTTCTAGTAGATATCTATTACAAAAGATATTAATGAAAAAAATAAATTTTACCTTTATTATAAAGCTTACCTATGAATTTCTGACAAGCATTCATACCCGGCATCTAACTTGCATTGCCCTCTCCCATTACAAACAAATATTTGTACAGCTTTTCGTGACTGCCTTTTTCTTCTGTGTTTATCACGTTCGTATCAATCAAAATACATGGTCAAAAAAGTTGAACCTAATCCAAAACCCTACCTTGTATCACTGGAAGACAACAACTAGTTCATTGTAGGCCTAATCGGCCTTTCCTGTATTATGTTGTTTAGGTTTTTTTGGCTTGTCTCTCAAACATTAATCTTTTTGTACTGATCTATCTTAGCTATCTGCAATTTCGCTTTTAATCTTTTATCTTATGACAACCCTAACTTACAAAAATAAAAAAAACGATGAACCATGTTCTTCCGTTGCGCAATTCAGATTACATTAAAGAAAACTATATTCACTAACCTTCTAACACGAAGAATTTATATTTATCCAGCAAGGCTCTGGTTTGCCCTCATTAAGATGGCCCACTGTATCTTAAATGCCGGTCAATAGAAGCATCACAGAAGTTGAAATAGCAGTAAATCTTGAAGCATGACTTTTCAGAAAAATGGATTGAAGGAATTACAGTTATCTTTAGTTCATGTAAATGCTTAATATCATGACCAATGTATCATGGATCTTATATGGAACATGATTGAATAAGTTATCAGCCGTAAAGCAATTTGAATGACAAAACGCCAGAGCAAAAAAAACTTTTAAAACTTACCTGTCTGTAAAAGAACCATTGTCTTGTGAGGATCAGCTACCAGCACTTCCATTTCTTACAGGACTGTCTATTAAAAATGGAACAAATGGTAAAGAAACAAATAGACATTATAAATGAACAATTAGAGCAAATTACCTGAAATTGTACGGAGGATTTTATCAAACCGCATAATCACATGAGAACGATACCTCACACACATCTGCGAAGGAACCAACATTATTGGGACCAAAAGGCCTGCCATTGTTCGTTAGTACAGAGGATTCATCTCTGCTTAGAAGACAAAAAGGCATAAAGCTTTCGGTTAAGAAAAAAATGCATGAAAGGGTAAAGTAAAACATACGAGTCAGATACCAGTGAGAAATTGCAACAGAAGAGAAGGTTGCCTTCAGAACATGAACACATATCCATTCACGTAGCAACTATCAGGTTGAGGCCTATCATCGTGTAAAACAAAGGATGCATCTCTGCTCAATAAAAAGAATTTCCATCTAGAAAAAAATGTAAATAACTTGTAAAGGGTATCCATCTCATAAACTTTGAGTTCATTTGTTTGCAAAACTAAATTATTTAGATAATTGAAAAACTCTGAGGAATAGAAATGGCATGGACTTTATTGAGAATGATGTTGAAAAGAAATAATGTAAAGTAGTGTTTGATAAAAAAATTCATGTCGAGTTCTCATTTTTGTTATCAAAATGACAAAACTACCCATTATCTTATAAAAATTCATTATTGGGTGGAGGATGCCTAACATCTTGAAACACAAGGCCATATTTGCTCGATAGAAAAAAAATATAGAGTTTTTTTGGTCAAGAAACAATGTAAGAACTAATAAAGGGAGGAATCCATCACTGCTTCGAAGACAGAAATGCATAAATCTTTCAGCCTAGAAAAACTAAATAGAATAGAAACTAAAATATACCATTCACACGTATTAATAAGCGTTTAGTAGCCTGGCTGGTCCAAAAATCAACTCCCCAACCAGTTTTAAATTTAAATCTTGTCTATATATCTAATTATAAAATGGATGATTATTATTTTTCTCCTCCTCTCCTTTATATGCATATGAAGGTACATGCGATTAAAAACAATCCCCATTGTTATATCAATAAATGTATATATTATTGAATAAATGTGCAGATGAGGATACCATTTTCCTCAACAAATTGTTTAATTATTACATTTTCATGGGTCATTTACATCTTCTTCATCCTCTTTCACATATTAAAAACATCATCATTATTATATCAATAAATGAAATTGATAAATTGGTTTAAGTAGGGCCATTGAACTGTCACTAGGAGGATGGAGGAGGTAGAACCTTAGGTTTGAGCATCAAAAAAATTTTACTTGAAAAAAGGAGAAAACAAAAGTTGAGGATTCAATAGGTACAAAAAGGAGATGCCAACATGATGTTTTTTCACAAGAACACTAGGACCAAGGCTGAAAGGAATCCTATTACCTTATTATTATAGATGGTAACCAGGTTGGGTCTTCTACTCAGATCCATGAAAGATTTGTTAGGCACTTTAACAATTTGTACAATAGAAAGAATCTCCTGTGGAGAAACAATTTGAATTGGACTGGTAGAAACTAGTTCCAATTAGAATCACAAGCCTTGAATCCCTCGAAGTACGCTTCACCTTAGTGGAAATCAAACATGGGGTCTTTTCCTTACTTGGAGGCAATGCACTTGATGTAATTTCTTTAGTCTTCTACCTAAAATGTTGGGATTTGATCAAAGGAGATTTATTTTCCATGTTTCACTACTTCTGTAGGGCTTTAGATGAATCTAATCTGAAGAACATCAATCAAACCTTGATTGCTCATATACCTAAGGAGCACATGGCTATGTATGTCACAAATTTCAAACTTTTTAGCCTACTTAACAGTAGCTACTAAATCAACTCCAAGTGCTTTGGCTCAGCCTGATGTTCAGTATGCCAGACATCTCACAAAGTGCCTTAAAGGTTGTTAACATTCAAGATTGTTTTCATTATGCAGTAGAGACATTGCATCTCATGCATACCACAAAGAAGTATAGAATCCCAATTAAACTTCATTTTGAGAAAGCATGTGATAATGTTAAATAGAGATTTCTTCTTAATTCCTTGGAGGTTATTGGCTTTGGAGGAAATAGGCATCTCCTCAACCAAATTCTTCATTCTGGTTAATAGGGTTCCAAATGAGTCCTTTACATCATCACATGGACTACAACAGCAGGACCCTCTCTCACCCTTACTCTTTATTGTAGTAATTTAAATGCTTAACAAATACTGTAGTTAGTTCAGGAAAAGTCCCTTATAAAGGGTATTGAATTTCCAAATAACAGGTTGGTGATGCTTAACAAACAATACATGGATGAAACAATCTGATTTTCCTTCAACCCAAGGTAGAGTATGCAATAAATTTAAAGCAAATTCTTTGATGCTTCCAGCTTCAGGGTTAAAAGTAAATTTTCACAAATCCTTAGTGACAGGTGTTCAAATCCAACCTAAGGAGTTTGATATGCCATGTAACATCATAGAATGTTAAAAAGTTGACCTCCTAATCATTTATCTTGGTCACCTCCTGCATCGTAAGTAGGCTTCAAGAAAGGATTGACAAACTCTCCAAGAAGGAGGACAGTTGGAAGGATAACCTCCTTTCCATGCGAAGCAAGCTAACCCTATTGAATGTTGTTGTAACTTCAATTTCCACAAACCACCTGGTCTACCTTGCTACCCAATTTTAATGAAAAAATAAATTTTACCTTCTCAAGTGGGAACTAGTACGCAAAAGTAAAGTTCAAGAGGGGTTAGAAATCCTGGTTCTAAATTAGGTTTTTAAGGCAAACAAAGCATGGAATATGATTTTTAATAACCAACTTTCATAGTTGTCAAAACTAGCCAAGGCTAGGTACCTCTAAGGCAGTAAATCAAACACTAATTTGAATTTCTCAAATGGGAAGTGCTCCCTAATGTGGAGGGAAGAACCTTACTCTTATCAAAAACTTTTGCAATTTGAACTTCACTTAGATGGTGTGAGAAAGCAATTCTAAAGTTCTCTTTCCTGATCTTATACTCTAATGCAAAAAACTTGAAAATCACCAGCAAATAAACCCTAGAGACATGGATTGTTTAGCCTCCCAAGATCTGAACTCCTAACTAATTAAGGAATGGACTGAATTTCTCAATATCTAAAGGAATACCTGCCTTTCTCTTGGGATGGATACCATGAAATGGGCATTAACTAAGCATGGATCCTATTCGATCAACTGCAGTTACAAAGATCTGGTAGATGGCAGCATTAGATCATCTATTGGCAAGATTATTTCAAAGTGCAGTGTTCCTCTAAAGGTTAAATCTTTGGAATCTTAGCCTTCTCATACAAAATCCTAGTTAAAGAGAATTTGGCTAAGAGAAATTGGAACATATCTCTTCACTGCCAAGGATGTGGTTTTCCCATACAATCAATCTTCCATTTCTTGTTCTGCGGTATTCCCTCCTCTGATATCTGAAAATTCCTTCTTGGAGATAACTATCTTCACGAATTCGAGGATAACATGCAATGCATATTCTCCTTTGGATATAAGTGCATTTCTAATGTTCACTCAGCTGAATTGTATGTTTTTCTGCTTGCTATAATTTAATTTTTTGAAATAAAGTTGACAATATCGCTCCTACATTTCGAAATGTTTCTCGGTTAACTTGCCTCTCGCTAGACTATATGATGGCTCACATGACGGCAAAAACGTTACAAGTTCAGCGAATATCCGCAAGTAGTAGATACCATGGGATCAAACAATCAACAATACCAGTTTTTCACGGTGAGATAGGAAGCCAGATGAACTAGCTAAAGGAGAGCGCCACTAGGAATGCAGGGGGCAATGCTGGTCGTCTCACTGCTAAGGAAGCCAGCACGGGAACCGATTAGGGCTGGAATGACGAAGGCGATTTGGACCCTACCATGCCTGCTCTGCGGTTCTTCTCATCTCCGTCGGTCGACCTTCCAGATTTTTTCGACTTGTTTGGTCCCTCAAATAGGTGTTAATTAGGCAAAGCAAACCGATTAGATGAGTGGAGTTTAGGGTTTACGATATTTTTAGGTTAATATGATGAAATTTAAAAAATAAAATAAAATAAAATTCTATTCTTATTACATCTTAAAATATATATTTTATATAATACAAATCTCTACAAATACTATTAAAAATGAGACAAGTTTTTTTAATACGCCTACGATTTAAATGCATGATTAACTTAAAATCTGTTTTTTCGTCTTGAAAAAATAAGATTTTTACTAAAAGGTTGAAAATATCTTCTTAATATTTAATAATATTATAAGTCTTACCCTTTCTTATAAAAAATATTTATAAAGATCAACGTTAATTTTAATTTTTGAAAGTCTATCATCTTAACTCTCTTATGCAACCTTTGACTTTGCAGAAATAATTTAGGGAGATTTTTTTTTCTTCATTTGAGAGTGGAAAATGTAATTTTTAGGTAAATAGTTTTAAAATAAAAAGAAAGAAAAGAGTAATTTTGATAATAAAAGAAGTAAATTAAAAAATGTAAATTAAAAGTACTTCTAGAAACCGAAAGAAAAGAAAAAAAACAAAGTCTTAATTTTTCAAAGTTCTCTGCTTATTCTTTCTATTTTGCTTACCAATATTTTTAACTTTGCTTTCTTTTAGATAAATTACTTTTTTCCAACTAGCCTTTGAAGTAGAATTAAATCAGGTAATGTTTACATTTTTTTAAATTACACAATATATAATGTAAATATTTTAGTATAATTTTTTAATATAAAATGTTAAAATTATTTAATAAATATTACTATAAAATATTGTAATACATAAAGAAATGAAGATGCATAATAATTATCTCATAAATAAACAGGAGTCTGTTATTAACATAGTAGACAATAATAACCCTATTGCTCTAACAATTAATTTAGAGATTGTCCAAACGAAGATGTTTAACTTTTATTCTACCACTTATTATTACTTTTTCTGGTCTTATTATATTTTTTATCTTTTCGTGGCTCAAGGTATGATTGGACTTTTTTTTACCAGTTGTTTAAATATTTTTCATTATATATCATAATTTTTTATTATACATTATAATTATATATAATAATATGAGAAAAATGATTTTATAGGTGCTTACAGAAATGACTTCTGTAGGTGGTCGTTGGATTAAAGATAGACGATAGAGAGAGAGTAACAGGAAAAGTAAAGAAAATGTGAAAAAAAATCCTCTCGCCATCATCACCCACGTAAAAGACCTATGATTCCTCTTCCCAAAGTAGCCTTTTATTTTAACATAAAAAGAAAATCGCATTTCACATGTGATTCCTTTTCCCAATCGTTTTCCTATCGATTCTTCTTCCCCTATCATCGAATAGAACATGGAATTAAGTGCATTAATTATACTTTCATTTAACATAAAAGAATATTCATTAGGAAAAAAATGTTAAACTGACAAACTATTAATTACCTTAAATATTTTAGTACATGGTATAAAGTAAAATATGTTTAATCTGAAATGTATGGGTTGAACAGCAAATGTATAAGTAAAACAAAACCACACTTTTAATTAAAGAATCAACCATATTTTACTTTGTACTAATCTGGCTGCCAGGTAAATCACACGGCAGCCGACTCGAAAGCCGATACATGTACCTGACTACCGGTTCCTCGGCTCCCTCCCAAGTAGTAAAACTCGTTATCACCCCTCTCAGCCGGCTCGAAAGCCGGTACATGCCCTCAGCTGTCGGTTCGTCAACTCCCTCCCAAGCGGTAAAACTCTTTCTCATTCCTCACTTAACTATTAAATCCATTTATATAATCTCAATTCTTTTAACAAAAATATTCGAAAGATATCCAAAGTTATACCCTTAAAACGCCTAAGTACTATTCTTAACTTAAAAATTGAATTTCACATGTTTAATTTAAAAATCTCATATGTCTTACTAAAACACCGATCATTTATGCTTAAAGTTACGATTCTTTAGTTAAAACGTCGATACTGTTCACACATGCACTTTAAAACATACACACTTAACTTAAAAAATCACATGTTTATCTTAAAACATCAGTCTTTTAATACAATTGTCCGGTCTTTTAGCATAAAATGCTGAATCTCTCATCGACAAAGAAATTTGGTGACCCCCATACCCAGCACTGATCTAGCTATCGGGTAAACCATGCGGAAGCTGACTTGAAAGTCAATACACTTACCCGGCTGCCGGTTCCCCAGCTCCCTCCCAAGTGGTAAAACTCGTTATCACCTTTCTCAACCGGCTCAAAAGCCGATACATGCCCCTAGCTGTCGGTTTGCCAATTCCCTCCCGGGCGGTAAAACTCCTTCTCATCCCTCACTCAACTATTAAATCCATTTATATAGTCTCAAGTTTTTTAATAAAAACATTCGATGGATATCAAGAGTTATACCCTTAAAATGCCTAAGTACTATTCTTAACTTAAAAATTGAATTTCACGTGTTTAACTTAAAAATCTCACGTACCTTGCTAAAACAATGATCATTTATGCTTAAAGTTACGGTTCTTTAGTTAAAACACTGACACTGTTCACACGTGCACTTTAAAACGTACACACTTGACTTAAAAAATCACATGTTCATCTTAAAATGTCAGTCTTTTGATACAATCGTCTGATCTTTTAACACAAAACGTTGAATCTCTCATCGGCAATGAAATTTGGTGACCCCCATACCCAACACTGATCTGGCTGCCAGGTAAACCACATGGTAGCTGGCTCCAAAGTTGGTACATGTACCCGGCTGCCGGTTCCCTAGCTCCCTCTCGAGCGGTAAAACTCATTATCACCCCTCTCAACTGGCTCGAAAGTTGGTACATGCCCCCAGCTACCGGTTCACCGACTCTCTCCTGGGCGATAAAACTCCTCTTCATCCTTCACTCAACTGTTAAATCCATTTATATAATTTCAAGTCTTTTAACAAAAATATTCAAAGGATATTCAAAGTTATACCCTTAAAACACCTAAGTACTATTCTTAACTTAAAAATTGAATTTCACGTGTTTAACTTAAAAAATCACGTGTTCATCTTAAAACGTCGATTTTTTAATACAATCATTCGATCTTTTAACACAAAACGCTAAATCTTTCATCACATGTGAACTTAAACTTTCACGTAATGAAAGATTGTAGGATATAGCTTATGAACTTAAACTTAAACATTAGTCTTTCAAGTACCTGCCACATATACTTGTAAGATTATAGGATATAACTTAATTAAATTTTAATCATAATTTGATGATAATTTAAAAGTCATAATTATATTTTCTAATTATCTATTTAGTTATTAATTGAACAAATATTGAACTTAATGGTAATCAAAATCTTTTTTAATTCAAAATTAATTAATTAAAAATCAAATCCACCCTAATATTTTCATTAAGGATTTTAGAAATTATAAGAATATTTCACAAATAAATTGAAGATAGATTTAATAATTAAATCAATTAATTAAAAATATAAAATACAAAACCACACAAATGTTTTATCACTTCATCAAAAATTTAAGTCATTGTATTAATCACTTACTCCAACATATTAAAATAATAAATTAATGCATATGTTAATTAAGCACTTAAAAAATCTTAATCACCGTATTTATAATCAATAAACGATTAATTAAAATTCATAAGTTAATTAACGTAATGATTCAAAATATACACACATGTGTAGAGTTTTAAAGTTAAAGGAGAGAGTGTGTACATGTCTTTTTAGGTGAAGAGAGAGTGTGCGTTTTTAAATTTCACCGATAAGAGAAAGAATAACTTTTAAGTTTTTAAATTTCACTCGTTGATCATGATCGACGGACACCTACGGAATCAGATTTTGTAGACGTCTACAGAACCCGTATCCTCTAATAATATTTATCAAATATTTTTAATATTTTATAAAAAATTATATCAAAAATTTATATTATAAATCCTTACTTTTTACCAAAATTATACATAAACCTTACTTTACTTAATTTTACATTTTAAACAAATATTAAAATCCTTTGAGCCAAAACCAAAAATCATTCCCACAATCATCGTAACGTGGGAAGTTTACAATACAATTTCTTTATATTTTTTCAACATATTCTTTAATCATATTAATATTAAAAAACATAATTATAATATTATATTTACTTATTTAAATGGTAAAATAAATACAAATATAAAAAATATATTTGTCCATTTAAGTATGTATTGTCTCTGCCATTGAAATCAAAAGAAACTTATTTATTTGAATATACTGTCACGGAAGTTACTTTCTCTTAGAAATCAAAAAAATTTCTAAAAAAAATCGTTTCAAATAAAAGAATATATATATAAATAAATATATGTATTTTTTTATAAAAATTTAAAGATGTCCATTTTTTTTTTAACTCAACATTATTCGTGTTACGTCGTTATCTTGTATGATTTTTTTAATCTAGGTACAACTTAATTGTATCGTGTTGATCGTGTTAAATCGTGTTACGCTGTATCATGTATGTTTAATTTTATTTTTTATTTTATTAAATAATTAATATAATGTTAGTAATATATATTTATATAATTATAATAAATTTAATACGAATCTTCATATTTCATATCATTAATCTACGTATAATTTATACAACTTAAAAATATATATCATTATGTTTATAAAAAAAATTAAAAATATTATTTTTATACGAAATATACAAATTTAACTTATAAATAATTTAAAAAAAATTAAAAATTATATTACATAAATAATAATTAATTAACATAAAATTACATTTACATTATTACGAGAGAAAAAAGAAAATTTACATTTACAAATTAAAATTATCAAAAAATTCTTTCATTAAATTATCTAGTCTTTTTTCACAAAACTGAGTGAATTGCCAATTTTTAATACATATCAAGACTTTTAGTATATCCTCTTTTAACTTTAATCTTCTATCATCAAACGTACTTTACTAGTACTTAAAACTTGTTCACGTGTTACTAAAAATACTGAAATTAAAATTAAAAAAATTAAAATTTATTTTTTCTATCATCAAAGAAATTTATATTTAAATATTTATTTTATAAATATTAATGATAAATAATATTAAAAAAATTTATTTTACTTCTATAAATTATAACATATAAAAAATAACTTAAATCATATCATTCGTATTATCTAAATTTATGACGTATCGTGTCACGTAGTTATATCTTATCGTGTGATGCAAAAATCTTAAAAGTTAATCTTGACCCACTAACTTATACTGTATTGGTCAAATTATATTATTGATCGTGTCAAATCATACCACGTGATTTAGTGACATCTCTCCGAAGATTCGTTTGAAATATAACTTTCATCGAGAAAAAAAAACAAAAGCGGAAGAGATAAAGACGAGGAAGGAGAAGCGCACCGATCAGAACCGGTCCAACGCTCCAACGCCGGTGGTGTCCTCTCCCAACACACAGCGAGACGATGGGCTGCGCGGGATCTTCGCTTGCCGAAGGAGGAGGTGATTCTCGATTTCTGTGCCTCCTGATTTGATTCCCTTCCCGATACCGCCAAATCTCTTGCTCCTTTGCGTGATGTGTATCTCAGCCGTGACCGATTGCGAGGGGAAGACGGTGAATTACGTGAAATTTTTCTAGTTCTTCAGTGCATCCTAAAAATTGGTTGCAGTACCGAGCTGTAGTATAGGCTTTCGTAGCCGTGAATAGATTGTGCATTCCGTAAGTGGCCCAGTGGTTGTTTGAGATGGCTATTTCACGGAGTTAGTAAGATTTTTAAAATTTTTCACAACAATCAAAAGGAGGAAGTATCATTAGACTTGCTTTTTGGTTGCCTAGAGTTTGCTCGTCAAAAAAAGAATCAATTTAGGCATTGGTGGTGGTAACAGCTCTCTCGAGTTTGGCATGTATGTTGGCCTGTTTCTCTTCTTTTCGATGTAGTGATGTATCTTGACAAGTGATCGTTGTCCTTGTCAGTGGCTGCAAGCAATGTTTAGCTACCATGGTAGTGGCTTTGAAATCAATGTTGTAAATGTATGTGTAGGCCTAGCAGTTGCATGACTAAAAATTGTGTAGTTCGTTTATGGTAAAGTATCATTTATGGTTATGTAAATGGTAATAGACACACGAAGCAGTAAACATATTATGCATCTGCACTTTGAATTGATACATCTCATGTAAGGGTTTTCAATGTCACTATTTCTTTGTATTTGACCAAGCGACTGTCTTAATTATTGCATTCATAAGCTAGGGTTTCTGGAGGTTCTTGCAATGAATCCCTTGATAACCACAATCACCATGCCTTTATCCTGTCATATGAGTTGGGTATCAATGTATCATAATTTGCCTCTTTAAAGATTATTTATGGTACCCACTAGACCAAAGTGCAATGTGTGTTACTTTATTGGTGCATATATTGGTGTCTTTATTTATCTGTCTAAAGCTTTGTAAGTGAAATAAATTCATGCAGTTGAAAGTGACCATAAGTTACTCAAATGAAAGTACTCCCTGTTCAGCATGGGTCTTTTGCTATTATTAACTACAATGAGAGCACATACTTTTGGAGACATGGAATTGAACAAGATATTGACTTCAATGTGTTTTTGCTCATATTAAATGTTTTGCAACTCAGTTTCACTTTTGATTATTGAACTTATGGGGTGCCATCTTATTCTCCACTCCACATTTTCTGATTCAGTTTCCTGTACACATTTTATTGGAACACCCTCACATTGAAAATGGTAAGGACTAAGCATGTAGCATATATAAATAGGTTCCTTTCTCCATAGCCAAATGATTCTGAATTGATTACCCATATCACAAAATGGAGCCAACTCTAGAAAGAAGCCTAAATTAGTCCGTGGCTGTATATCTTTGTGTCCAAAAGTGACATGTGTAGCAACTAAAAAGAGGCCAGAGGCAAGGAAGAATGTTTGAATGACCTTAAATTGCTCCACTTCATCCAATTCATCGATGTCTTAGAAAAATAGGGGACTGGACATGTGGTCTTATATAAATGTTTTTCTTCATCCATAGTCAATTTTGAGTTGGATGATCATATTACAACACATGGATAAGCTTCTACAAGCTATCATAGCCTTTCATATTTCTGTAGTTTCAGCAAAACAGCAAACTTTTGTTTTTCATTTTTGATCATCTCAGAGGCTAGCAAGAAACTTCAAAAGCCAAAAGCTTGGAAGCATTCTCAGCCAATAACAAGGGAACAACTCAAACAGATGCGTGAGGAGTTTTGGGATACAGCTCCTCACTATGGTGGCCGAAAAGGTGATCATCTGCCATTGTTTTTTGTCAACATTCTCCTAATATTTTATGTTAGAACTGTTTAAATTGTTAACTTTTGATTGTAACTGTTTCAGAAATTTGTTATCGATTCCATAAAAAATGTCCCATCATTGATGTCTATGAGGAGCTTTGAGATGAGAAATATTCTTCTGCAGTTTTGAAATTAGAGATTAACAAAAATACTTTTTTTTCAAGTTACATAATTTGATGAATAAACTGTTTTGATTCTTTTGTCCAGCTTGTTTGAGTGTTGTGCCTTCAATATGGTAAATTTGTTAGATCAGATATCCATACGTCACATTTTTTGTCATAACTTCAAAGTGCTTTCCTTAGTATTTTTTAAATGAACGAAACTATCGACAGTCAATTTTGGATAAGGTCCAAATCTCTCTGAAATTTTAATTTTTTACCTTAACAATTCCAAACTGTTCATGATTAGGTTATTTTCTTTGGAAAAATGATGAATTATGAGATTGATTGATGTTGTAAAAAAATGGAAAATGAACATTATATGGATTGAAGAAAAAACTTTATTTTAAAAAAAGCGGCATCCTTTTGGAAAAATGTATGAATTAGAAATAAATCTTTAAAATAAATACAGAAATTTAATACATTTAAAAATATACAAATATTAGTTGTACAACACATTATATGGCATTACCTCTAGAATAGACCATTGATTTGCTAAACTAAAAGTATGAATACAACACAAATAAAATTAACATTTTCATGAATGTTAAAATAAGAATATATTCCTTCTACAGCTCAAAAAATTTCATAACATAAGTTAAGGATATAACATTCATCAATTCACTCCTCAAAATGTTAGGTTATTATCAAAAATTACCATTTTAAACATTCAACATGTGATCAATAAAAAGAATACAAATACATAAAATCTGAACAGGGTTTAAAACACGAAAGCAATCAAGAGCATGGTTTAAAATAAGTAAAAAACACTGCATCTACATGAGTTTGTTAAAAAAAAAAAATTGTAGCAGTAAAGTTGAAAACAAAAAACACTTGTGAAAAACAACAAGGATGTAAGAGTCAAATGACTAAAGTAGAGGTGTCAATTGGGTTGAGTTCAATTGTGCTAACATGGCTCAACTCAGTCAAATCATGGCATTGATAGGCATGGCTCAATTTCTAAGCTATATTGGGCTACCATGTGACCCAATCCAATTCTGTAGGCCAACACATGTAATTGGGTTGGTCACAAGCCATTTTACAAGGAAAAAAAGTGCATCTCATAAGAAGATTCGTGGGAGTCAATCTCACTACCTATGAGTTGCATAATTACTCTACAATTGTTGGGCAATGACTCGTTGATTGGAAAAAACATCATGTTTCCTTTTTTGCAAATAAAACATTTTTGGTTACATTTCAATACTAATCATATTGTGTGTTAAAACAAATTAGGTTATATTTTGATATAATCCAAGTTACATTTTAATACAATACAAGTTCCATTTGAATAAAATATTGGTTACATTGTAATAAAATGTAAATTACATTTTAATGAAATCTAGGTTACATTTGATTAAAATCCAAGTTACATTTTAACAAAATCTGGGTTACATTTGAATAAAATCAAAGCTATATTTGAATGAAATCCAAGTTATATTTGAATAAAATTTAGGTTACATTTGTAACCCAGATTTTGTTACTACATCATGCATGTGCATTGAGACAACTTGAATTCTGACATTGATGACAAGATTCAAGGGCAGATATTTGGAAGCGACAAGTCCTTGACTTGTAGTCCACGTTCATTAAGGTACTAAAGATATCTTTGCATAACTTAGCCAGTGATCACTCAGCAATGATAACTCAACACAGTGATAAAGTGTAGTCTCGAGAAATGATACCTCAGCATTCACTTGCAGAGGTAAAGGTGAATGCAACAAGTATTTGTCGTATACGTACTATGGGAAAATTAATCATCTTCTTGAGAAGTGTTGGCACAAGAGAACTACCTGTCTGACTGTGACAACATTTGACTCATCCTTGATATCTACCAATAAAGTTATTTATGTCTCAACTGTGAATGCCTCATCAGATGAATATATTGAGTTCCTCAAGTTTAAATAACAACAAACTTTAGGGAGGTTTTCTATGGTTGCATACTTAGATACTATTGTTTGCTTGGCCTTTAACAGTGATTCTTGGGTTATAAACTTTGTGGCCTCTTCTTATGTAACAAATACCCAACAAATTTTTAACCATCTTTGAACCCTACCATTGTAAACTCTACTTCTATTGCTAATTGGCACACCTATTTAATATCTAGACAAGTTCATGTTCAAGTCACTCCTAATCTTCCTCTTAAGGATGTTTCACTTATTCCTAATTTTCTCGGGAATCTTTTGCCTATCAATGCAATTATCAAACAATTCTGTTATTCAATTACCTTATTTCCATTTTATTATATCTTTTAGGACCTATAGACAAAAAAAACTTGGTTTAAACCGTAAGACGAAGACAAATGTCTATACACTAGTTCGAGATGAGTTACCTTGTAGGCTAGCTTGCTTGACCATTGCATTTAAGTCCTCAACTCTTTGGTACTATTGCTTGAGGCACCTATCTCACCAAAAACTTTAGCAATTCTTACCATGGTATTTTGTTTCCCATTTTTACTATAAGTCATGTAACATCATCATGCTACCTATCATTGGTCAAATTTTTCATCCAATCAAAGTCTTTTTTATCTTGTTCATTGTGATATTTAAGGATCAGTTAGAACTTTATCTATTTCTGACCTCAAATATTATGTTGTGTTTGTTAATAATTATTCTCATATCAATTGGATGTTATCAAAAAAAAATTTAATAAAGTTTGCAATCATTATGTTGCTATTTCCAAATTTTTCACGCTAATAATACTTTAGAATTCCAATAGAGTGCTCTTTAACAATTTTGTGAGTCTTTTGGTATCATTCATCAAACTAATTGTGCACATACCTCACGGTAGAATGGAGTGGCAAAATGCAAACATCATACTAGATGTTGCTTGCACTCTCATGATGCATATGCAAGTCCTTATATACTTGTGGTATGATGTTGTACTTACTGTCACCTATCTTATCAACAATATTCCTTTAAGTGCGTTAAAGGGTGAAATACCTTTGCATTGTCTTCGTTCTGATAATAAGTTGTTTCCTCTTACTTCTTGTGTCTTTAGTTGTGTTGCTTTGTCTATATGACCTCACTCTAGGTTGAGACAAGCTTACTCTCAGGTCCCTCAAGTGTGTTTTTGTTGGATATCTCCATACTTAAAATGGATATCGGTGTTACCATCCTCTTTCTTGGTGGTTCCTTGTAGCTTTTGATGTTACCTTTTTTGAGTTTCAATCATTCTTTGAACCTAACAAGGATATTGTTGAAGGACTTCCCTTGCCAATCCCAGCTATGTTATTAGATGCAAATTTAAGGTCTACTTTGCCTATAGAGCAAGCGCCATGGCCCTTTCAAGTATATCATCAACAATCATAAATGCCACCTTCTGCTTCAGCCCCTCCTAGTTCCCCCTTGGATGATAATGCTCCACTACTACGTGATAGTATAAATCTTCCTATAACCCTATGAAAAGGTATCAGAAACTGTACTATGCATATTATTTCAAATTTTGTTGCCTATGATCACCTATCATTAGGCCTTTGGACCTTTACCCTTAATGTTACTTTAAAATCTATTCCCAAGAACTATTCTAAGCACTTTACTTACCTCAATAGAAGATAACTATGGATGAGGAGATGCTTGTTTTAGTTTCTCACTAAACATGGGCATTAATTCCTAAAACATATGATGTGTGGATATTTACTTGTTGTTGGATATACACAATCAAGTATAAGTCGAATGGTACTGTGGATAGGTACAATGCTTGCATAGTTGTTCATGACTTCAATCAAACTTACAGAGTTAACTATGTTGAGTCCTCTCCCTTAATTCTATCAAAGTTTTACTCTCGACTGCTATCAATCAATCTTGGGAAATGCATCAACTAGACATCAAGATTGCCTTCCTTTATGACAATTTACAAAAGCAGATATTAATGAAGTAACCTCTTGGGTATGTTGCTTAATAGGAGAATATGGTGTGTCTTCTTAAAAAAGCGATTTATCGGCAAAAGTAGAGTCTAAGAGCATAGTTTTAGAAGTTTAATGATGTAGTTATTTTGGAAGGATTTACCAAATGTCAGCCAAATCATTCTATCTTCGTATGGTGTACAAAGGTTGGATACATTATCATTTTTGTCTATGTAAATTATATTCTAATGACAAGTAATAACTTGGTTGACATAGTGAAAAAAAGGCACATCTTGTTACTTTGCCACCAAAGATATGGGACAATTAGGCTATTTCTTTGGTATAGAGTTTGCTTACATAAAAAAAAAGGTTTTTCTCATGTAAAGAAAGTATGTCCTGAATTTATTAGAAAAGACTAAACTTTTAGGGTGTAAGACAAAAGGGACTCTCAAAATGCAAAACCCCCCTTTTGGAATTACACATCTAAGATTCCAGACAAATACATAAAACTTGTTGGAAAACTGATTTATCTAACAATTACATGTCCATATATTACCCTTGTTGTTGGACTTCTGTCCCATTTCATACAACAATCAAGGAAGATTCATTGGGAAGAAATTATTTAAGTTCTCTCTTATGCTAAAGGTGCTCTTGGAAAATGTTTAATCTATCAAAATCATGGTCATCTTCAGGTTGATGCCTTCTCAAACTCAAGATATGCTAGCAATTGTAGAAATCGGAAGTTCACCTCAGACTATACATATATTGGAAGAAATTTAGTCACTTGGCACAACAAGAAACAAAATGTAGTTATTCTCTCTAGTGCAAAAACTGAATATCGATTTATGACATAAACAAAATGTAAGATGATGTAGATTAGATTTTTTCTATCTGAGTTGGGTTTTGTCGTAACCACCTTTTATAAAGATGCACTATAATAATCAGGTTGCTATACACATTGTTAGTAATCTCATCTTTTATGAGAGGACTAAACACATTGAAATAGATTGTCATTATATCTAGAATTTAGTTATGAAAGGAATTGACTACTCCATACATCTCATCATTTGAACATTAAGCTAAGTTAGGGAATTATAATATAAAGTGTCTAGATCTCTCCGGATTTTTGTCTGGCTATTTGCTTGCTAATATATGCGGATATGCATCAGTCCTGGATGATTACTATTCTCAGTACACTTTTTTTGACACTAGGGTCACACTGCTGCATCTTCTGGGTATTATGCTGAATGTTGGAATGGTTGGTAGAGTTCCTATTTCATGAATGCTGAGAAGCAATAACAAGTTATAATTTATTCCAAGTTGAATATGATCTCAAAACATATTTCAAATTGTTGAACAACACTGATTTCAATCTGAGCTGAGGTGCTTTCCACTTGATGATACGTTGAATAACTGATGATACCACAGTGAGGAGCTGCAAGACCTCACTGCTAAATTGTTTCATTCTTAACGTTACCTCTCTAAGAAAGATACAAAACTCTTTCCGACCTCCAAATCATTTATGTTTTAGTTCATCATGCCAGAAATCTGGGATGCACTGCGTCTAGCTGCAGATGCTGAACTGAGTCTTGCACAAGCTATAGTTGACAGTGCAGGCGTTATCGTTCAAAGTGCCGACATGACCATCTGCTACGATGAAAGAGGTATTTTTTAATTGTTTATTTTCAACTTGCAACCGATGTTCTTGGTATATTTTGTTTAGTGCACGGTATACTGAAATATTTTACCCTCTACAGGTGCTAAATATGAATTGCCAAAGTACGTTATAAGTGAGCCAACTAATTTAATTCGAGAAAGCTGACGTTGCAGATCTCAGGCATGAATAAATAAATAAATAATGTAAATTCTTTGGTTCAGGTCTCTTCTCTCTTTGAATTTGAGCAGAGTTCTTCTCTATGACCTTCAACTTGATGCCTTCTCCTGAATGAAGCACCCCCCCCCCTCCCCCCCCACATGGTTTCGATCTTCATAAGCTTTATTGCTGACTTCTGTATAAATTCAATTGAACGTATTCTCTGAAGATATGCCATTCCCATGTGGTTTTCGTCATTTTCTCATTTTGACGTGTCACTGTTTTCTTTTTGCATAATGGTAATCTTTTTGCTTGATTAGAACCTAGATTTTACTCCAACACAGAGTAGACTATCTTCCTATCCGTGGTTGCCAACATTCTTGATTCTTATTAAAACGAATAGACGCAGCTTGCCCGGTTTGATTTCAACAACAGTTTATGTCAGAACCTTTTCGTTACGAGGATTCTTCGTAATAACTTTTGGTATGAGCTTGGTAAATTCCAAGTTAAATTCCTGTATGACAATGTTATAATTCTATTGTATGGAGTAAGTTACATTATTCTTTCTCTTTCATGTATTTTTATTAGTGATCAAATCTGTGGTTAAATTACATGAATTTAAATTTATTCTCATAATTCCTAATCAAATATTTTTAAGTCTTTTTTACTTCTTTTAGCTTTTTCTATATTGATTAATTATTCTCTTCTAATTGTTACATCTTTCGGCCTATTAAAGATATTACCAAACCACCCAAGTAATTTTTTGTCTTCTGTGACTCTTCATTTCTTGTAAAAGATAGAGTTTGTCATCTTAAACTAACAATATATGATTTAAAAATAGAGTTCTCAAGCATATACCATAAGAAATTTAGTTTTCAGTGACGGATTGAATTTAGTTTTTGGTGATGGATTTTGAGCTGAAAACTTAAAATTCGTTACTATGGGGATTTGTGCCAAAATTCCGGAAAAAGGAAATTTTGAGAAAAAAATTTAAACTTTTGCCTATTTGTCCATCTTAAAAATTTTAAATTTTTTCATTAATTTAAATACATATATTTTGTCATTTTTCACCTCATAGATTGGGAAAATCGTCATAATTGTTAGAAATTTTATCACAATACACTTTTTTAATCTCGTATGTTTTGTTTAACTTCTCATGAACCTTCACCGAACTTGTGATTACATAGAAAATCTCGATATTTGCTCGTCCCTCACTGCTCAAGTCAAATAACTCCTGATCTCCGTTAGTTAGTAGACTCTTCATTGGTTAGTAGACTTTTATTGGACTCACAATTATGTTGAAGTCCATCTCCAACATCACCTCTTACGAAAAATCCTTAATCTTATAGATTTTCGACTTACCTTATCACTCACATTGCAACTGTCACTCACGTTACAGTTGTTACTCACTTGTCGACTTGTGTTATCACTTAACCTCAACTTTATATCAACATTGTCTCATATTCTGTGTCGTCACTAGAAAAGATAAAAGAGAGTTAGACAAATAATAAAAATAAAAAATCAAAATTGAAAAAAAATGTAAGTATAAGTTTAAAAAATATTAACTTATAACATATAGATATGGTTAATATATATAATTATAATTAAATTGAATTTTGTGAACTATAAACCAACGAATTTTGTGAAATTAAATTTTGTAAAAATAAAATTATAATAAATGTAATTGAATTTTCATTATCAATGTATTATTATTGAAATTAAAATGAAAATACATTTAAAATATAAAATATTTATAAATTTTTTTTAAATTAATTTTTTAGAATTTTTACAAAATACACAAACAACCCTAAAAATAATTTCATTTCCTAATTTTTATTTTCCTTATCCATTTTTCGTTTTCTAAATATTGGTTTCCTAAATTTTTATTTCTTATATTTCCAATATATATAAACGAACTCTATGTGTTTTAATAATGGATTTTATTCTACGATAAAGGTTATATCATCTGTCATTATACAAAACGTCACTATAACATATAAAGACGACGACTTTTGCATCAATAGTTATAAATAGATGTACAGTGACGGATATGTTGCAAAAAAGTCATTATTATTTTTCTAATAAATTTATCGGTATTTCTATAATAAAGTAACTATTTTTTAATAAATTCGTCACTGTTTCTATAGTACATCACTCACTATTTCTCAAATAAATCTGTATCATATTTATCGTAAATCAGTCACACTATTTGTTAATTCGTAATTCTAGTACTATTCCTTTATTTAATTCGTCATAATTTATCTATTTAATATATTACTATTGCTTTATTTAATCTATCGTAGTATATGTTTAATATCCGTCACCATAAATATATACTATTCTTCATCATAAGTCTTTTTCTTCCGTCACTATTTATTTTAAAAATTTGTTAGTATTGGTTTTTAAAGTCTATCTCACTTAATGAAAAAAATAATTTAAAAATTAATGATAAATTTTTAAAAATATTTTTGATACAATGCATGTCATAAATAATTTTCCTACCCTACATAATTAACATAAATAAATAAATAAATTTCACAAAACTATCATTACAACATTAGTGTTTTAACTTTAACACCTAAATTTTTACAACATATATAAAAACTTATAACTACAAACATTTTTCTAGAGAATTTTCTAACTTAAACCCTCATCGATCAGATTTGGAACACCTTCGATCTTATCAACAGATACGTTTGGAAAGAGCTCCTATTAACTTTGAGAGTAATTAGTGTAATGAAAGTTTATAATTGAAGTTTGTACAGTGATAATGACATATAAAAATTTGTATAAAACTAAAATTAGAGTTTGAAGAGTAGTTTTCAAACAAAATCTTTAATGTCTTCTCTGGAAAACTCTTTAGCCTAGGTGAAACTTACCAATTTCTACCCACGGATCATTCATCTCCCTCCATATAACAGGAAAGATGAGCCCTTGAGAAGTCTCCTCAAGCTCTTGTTTGTGCCCATGAAATTTATAAAAATTAAATTAAAATAAATTCAATTCTCATAGATCACTTATTTGGTAATGTTTATGCATTTGGAATTAATAGGAAATGATGAAACCATTATTTCCTATTAATTATAAATGTAAAAACATTACCCTTATACCAACGGAATTAAATTCAATTCATTTCTATCGGTATTATTCACTTTTCAGTTTATGACAAAAATGAAGTCCAAGTTTATGAGATTTGAATCGTTCGAAATTCAATCAACTCGAGTTTTCTCACCTACTTTAGTCTAACTGCGAGAATTTCTAATTTCGTTTAATTTTGATAGGTGCACAAATATCATTATACTGAATTCATTTCCTCCTAATTCAATTTCGCTCAAAAAATGAATTCATATCAATTCATTTTTGACCAATTTCGTATGCACATGTACAAGCGTGCCCCAAAATATGAGAACTAGAATTCTCAATGCCTCCTACTATACAGAAAGAAAGAGAAATGAGAAGAATGGATCAATATGGGAAAAAAGGAAAGCAAAGAAAAAGAGGAGAATTACACATGAGGAGGTTGCTATGAATAAGTTCCTTGAATTGGCACATGATCTATGGAAGAATGAGGGGAGCTCTCATGCAAGATCAATCAAGTAACCCAAGAAGAAATTTTAGGGTTTGGGATTGAGCTCAAATTGGATTAATCCTGGGTAAGTATTCAAATTTTTCATTCAAAATGTCTACTCTAGTAAAATATTGCGTGTTTAACCATAAAATGTGAGGTAGAGATGCATAATTAGGTACTTCCTTAGACAACTTAGTCTGTCACTAAAAATTGCCTATATATAGTAATGGATAGCATTTGTCATTATAGGTAGTAGGTCTGTCACTATACATAGGTCTATCTATATAAGTTCATCTATATATATGGGTGGGTGAATCCTACAAAAACGTAAGGTCTATTTACTATCATGTGAGAGACACCCAAAGGCAATATTTACAATTTATCATACTTGAAATTAATATGTTGTGTAAATTTTTGGTTGATATACCTTGAAATCTTTCCTGATGCATTCTTCAGTCAATTTGAATGGCAGCAATTTTCATGATCTTATTGTTCACACTATTGGGAAGAACCGAATGCAGTTTGTCTTCCATCAACGTGGAGTGCCGACTCTAACCCTTCGAACACAGACATCAAACGTACACGTTCCCTACTCGTGAACGCCAGTGACGAAATCGAGATCTCTCTCTCTCTCTTGTCACACGCTCTCTCACAAAAAAGTTGTGGTGGAAGGAAGAAGAAAGAAGAAGGAAGAGGACACAGTATTTTACGTGGTTCGGCGAAACAGCCTACTCCACAAAGTGCTAATTTTTTCCTTCGTCGACACCTCCTCTACAACCTCTCTACAAGCTTCAGAGCTTCTTCTTCCATACAAATGATACAATGTAAGCATCAAATATAAATAACAATACAAAAGGAAACTCAAGAGTCGGAGCCTCGAGACTAACGTCGGCCTCAAGTGTATCGCCACCCGACCACCGCATAAACAATGACGACCTGTCGGACCTGCAGCCACCTGTGACCTGTCACTGGTCGAGCCTATCCATCAGTTGGCTGCCATTGGGGTTGACCCGACTGCTGGTCCTCCAGGGCTAGCGACCGCCAGCTCGGCCGGGTTAGACGCCCGCTCCTCTAGACTTCGGCTCCCGCTCTTACCCTCTATGCACACCCGGTTGCCCGATACCCTGCTACCACCCTATGAGACCAGTCGCCGCCTGACTCCTGGCAAAAGCCTGGCACCCTTCTCTTCTGCAGCCTACCTCATGGGCACCCGATAGCTCCACACAACTACCACCTCGTGGACCCGGCTGCCGCATGAAATCTGGCAGAAAACCAACTCCACTCCTATTAGCCCTAACAATCTCCCATTTGGAGACTGTCTTTCGGGTTAAAGGCCCGGCTGCCAGTGTCGTAAACATTGGCATCTGCTATCAGCACCCGTCTCCAAGCTTCACGTTCCGTGGAGACCCACGAGACTCATGCAGAGTTTCAACTTCTTTACCGTCATCACCTTGGTGAACATGTCTGCAGCATTCTCTACTCCCTTCACCTTCTAGAGATTCAGGCTTCCCTCCTCGACCTGCTCTCGGATGAAGTGAAACCTCATCCATATGCATTTGGACCTGGAGTGAAACTTTGGGTTTTCCGCCAGGTAGATGGTAGATTGACTATCACAAAATAGAACACTGTTCACCTGCCAGCGACCTAGCTCGACTAGGAGGTTCTCCAGCCATATCTTCTCTTTTTCCGCCTTAGCTACAACCACATACTCTGCTTCGGTGGTGGAGAGGGCAACCATGCCCTGTAGCTTGGATCTCTAGCTCACAACCGTACCTCCCATGGTAAACACGTACCCTGAGGTGCTTCAGAACTTGTCCATGTCTTCTCCCAGATCCGAGTCGTAGAAACCTATCAACTTCATCGAACCCTTCTAGTAACACAAGTCATATCCGGGTGTCTCCCGCAGATACTGAAGTATCTACTTCACGGCATGCCAGTGCTCCTTACCCGGATTTCCCATGAACTAGCTCACAGTCTCAACAACATGTGCTATGTCTGGTCGGGTGCAAGTCATGGCGTACATGAGACTGCCCAAGGCAGCCGCATACAAGAACCGGGTCATCTCCTCCCGATCTCGTTCAGTGCTCGGTGACTGCTCCTTCGACAGCTTGAGGTGGGCCCCCAGGGGAAGATTCATCTTCCTCTCATCTGAGATATTGAATCTCCTAAGTATTTTCTCCATGTACTTTTCCTGATTTAACCTCAGTGTGTCAGCTGCTCTATCTCAGATGATCTGCATCCCAAGAATCTACCGCCCCCCACCCCAAGTCTTTCATCTCAAACTTCCAGCTCAGTTGACCCTTCAACTTCCAGATTTCCGCCATGTTGGAGTTGACAATTAGCATATCATCTACATAGATTAGTAAAATGATATAGCACTCCTTTAGTCTCTTTATATAGCAGTAATAATCTGCACCACATCTGTTGAAGCCATGGTACATATGAAGCTATCAAATTTCTTATACCACTATCTGGGCACCTGCTTCAACCCGTACAAACTCTTCTCTAGTTGGCAGACTAGTCCGGCTACCGGGCTAGATTCCGTGTATCCTTCCAGCTACCGGGCCAGATTCCACGTATCCTTCCGACTGCCACATATAGATCTCTTCATCTAAATCTCTGTGAAGAAACGTCGTCTTCACGTCCATTTGTTCCAGGAATAGGTCTTTGGCTACTGCTATACTTAGGACGGTTCTCACCGTAGTCATCTTGACTATTAGGGAAAACACCTTCATGTAGTCAATGTCTTGTACTTGTTGAAAGCCCTTGACAACTAGTTTGACATTGTACTTCTTTCTCCCATCCGGCTGTTCTTTTAGTGTGAACACCCATTTGCAATCAAGCCCCTTCTTCCCTTCAGGTAGCCAGGTCAACTGCCACGTCTGGTTTCTTTCTAGGGATTTCATTTCCTCCCTCATGGCTGACTCCCACTTAACTGCATCCTTCACTTCTATAGCTTCGAGTAGCTACCCAACTCACTATCATCTATCAAAAGCAGAAAGTTGGTGGACGGTGAGTACCTTACCGGAGCCCTGGAAACCCTTGTCGATCTTCTAGGTTCAGGTGTCATCATCCAGATGTCTTGTTTCGGCTACCTCTCCACTTCAGCCGATTGCTAGGTTAAACGACCCGACTATCTCTCGGTCGACTCCACGTCTGAGTCTTTGGCAAACCTTGCACTAGTCTCTTGGATCTACTCATTTGGCTCTCTGAGAATCCGGTCGTCTTCTACCGGCTCTCTCTCCTACTCATCCTGGACCCGTAAGGGTCCCCCACTTCCATCAGTTTGAGGCCGACTCTAGTGTACCAACTGCAAACTAACTTCAACCGATTTCCGATCAGCGCTACCCGGCTGCCTCTCAACTATTAAATTATTCTTGTGCTTGTATAACTCTTTTTCTTCAAAGACTACATTTTTCGCACAGACCACCTTCTTAGCTTCATCGTCCCAAAGTCGGTAGTTGAGATATTCCTGTCTGTACCTGACGAAGTAGCACTTATTCAACTTCAGGTCCAGCTTGTCTCTCCTGTCTTCCCTAACATGCTGGTAGGATAGACTCTCGAAGATTCGTAGATGAGAGAGACTCACCTTCTTGTCCCCCCACATTTCTTCTGGTATACGAAAGTCAACTGGGACTAAAGGACCTCAATTTACCAGATAGGTCGTCGTGCTGACGGCTTCCGCCAGAAGGACTTTGGAAACCCGACATGAAGTCGCACGCACCAGGCCCTTTCATTCAGTGTTCAATTCATCCTTTCGGTAATCTCGTTCTGTTGAGGGGTTCTAGGTACTGTCTGGACTCTCCTGACTCCTTCCGCTACAAAGTAATCGATGAACTCTTTACTGTCATACTCCCCACCATTGTCAGATCTGATGCACTTCAGTCTTCTTCTAGTCTTATTTTCGACTTCTACCTTTCAGATCTTGAATGCTTGAAAAACTTTAGACTTGTGCGTGAAGAACCACACCTAGACTTTTCGGGTAGAGTCATCGATAAATGTTACATAGTAGTGGGCACCACCTAAGGAACAAACGGGCACCGACCCCCACACGTCAGTGTGCACCAAGTCTAGCTTACCTGACTTTGGACCGTCTACCGCCTTTGACAAGTGGACCCTCTTCTGCTTCCCTAAGATGCAGCTCTCACAACTCTTCAGGCAGACTTCCTTCAATCCTAGGATTCTTCCACTGGCAGCAAGCATCTTCAATCCCTTCTCGCCCATGTGTCCCAACCGACAGTGCGACTGCCTGGACACCTCAGTAGCGGCTACCGCCATCATCATCCGGCCATCCGCCTCACCTCTTGTGAGGTAAAGGGTCCCCATTCTCTCACCAGATGCAATCACAAGGATTCCCTTGGTCACCTTTCACTTGCCGCTTCCAAAGCCGACATGGTGGCCCTCTTCGTCCAGTTGACTTACAGAGATCAAATTCTTAGCCAAGTCAGGAACATACCTCACCTCTTGGAGTCTCCACAGTCCCTGTTTCATCTAGATCCGAACTTCACCTCGCCCAAGCACGTCCAGACTGGTATTATTGGCTAGATACACCTTCTTCACTGGCATTTCTCAGTAGTTATGCAGGAGTTCCTTCCGGTACATCATGTGGAATGATGCACCCGAGTCCATGACCCATGTGTCAGCTATACTGTCGACACTGCAAAGCAGGGCATCACCAGCGTCGTTGGCCAACGCGTTCACCTTGGCTCCATTGTCGGCTGCCACGTCCATCCTCCTAGGCTTTGGACATTTCGACCGGAAGTACCCAAACTTGTTGCAGTTCCAGCATTTAATCTCCGCACAGCTCTTACTCTTGCCACATGACTTCTGCTGGTAGTTGGACTTTCGACCCTGGGACTTGCTGCGTCCCCTGCTCTCCACACTAAGGGCCGACGTGGATGTTTCCCCGCTGCTCTTCTAGCGAATGTCTTCGTTCAGCACCAAATCCATCACCTGCCCCATGTCCAACCTTCTGTGTCCTAGAGAGTTACTCACGGAAGTCACCACGGCCGCCCAGCTAATCGACAACAACGACAGCAGGATTAGCGCCCACACCTCGTCATCAAACATGATCTCCACGGAATCCAACTGCATCAAAATCGTGTTGAGCTCGTTCACGTGGTCGGCTATCGCTGTTCCCTCCCGCATTTTCAAGTTGAAAAGCCTACGCATGAGGAAAACCTTGTTGGAAGTCGTTGGCTTCTCGTACATGTTGGACAGGCTGGCATCACTCTAGTCGTCGTGGTTTCCTTGGCAATATTGAATAGCACGTTCCTTGCCAAGGAGAACCTAATCAATCTCAGAGCTTTTCTGTCTAAAAGCTCCAACTGTTCCTACTCCATCTTCTCCGATTTCTAGATTATTGTCAATCTGCATTTTCCAGAACCCGAAATCTCTCTCATCGAACTTGTCGACCTCGAGCTTCCTCTCCTCTACCATTAGTAATGTTTCCGAGTTTCCGAATGAAATAATTCGGCCGCCGCTTCCCTACATCCGACTCCCATTTCTTTTACCAGATGTCGTTTGCACCAGACGACTATCTGCTCCCAGTGGCATGCAACTCTTGACACTGCTCTGCTCACCCGGCTACCACTCCAGCTGCTGGGTGTTGCTTGCTACTGGCGACCACCACTGCAAACGACATTATCCACCGGACGTCTCTCTGCTCACCTGACTGTCAGCTGGTTCTGCCCAGTAGCCAAAGTCCTCCACCTGTGACTGCGAACGAGTTTTGTATCCTCCACTACTCCCTCTCAACCTAGAACTTTGATACTAGTTGTTAGGAAGAACCGAATGCAATTCGTCTTCCACCGATGTGGAGTGCTGGCTCCAACCCTTCGAACATGGACATTCAACGTACGCGTTCCCTACTCTTGAATGCTGGTGACGAAACCGGGATCTCTCTCTCTCCTATCGCACACTCTCTCACAGAAAAGTTGTCGTGGAAGGAAGAAGGAAGAGGACACAGTATTTTACGTGGTTCAGCGAAACGGCCTACTCCATAGGATGCTGATTTTCGCCTTCGTTGACACCTCCTCTACAACCTCTCTACAAGCTTCAGAGCTTCTTCTTCCGTACAAATGATACAACGTAAGCATCAAATATAAATAACACAAAAGGAAACTCAAGAGTCGGAGCCTCAAGATTAATGCCAGCCTCGAGCGTATCGCCACCCAACTGCCGCATAGATAGTGACGGCCTGCCGAACCTACAATCGCCTGTGATGACCCGTCACTAGTTGAGCCTGTCCATCAGCTATCGTTGGGGTTGACCCAACTGTCGATCTTCCAGGGCTGGCGGCCACCAGCCTGACCGGGTCAGACGCTTGCTCCTCTAGACTTCGGCTCACTTTTGCCCTCTATGCACACCTGGCTGCCCAATACCCAACTACCACCCTGTGAGACCAGTCGCTGCCTAACTCCTAGTGGAAGTTCGGCCCCCTTCTCTTCTGCAGCCTACCTCATAGGCACCTGATAGCTCCACACGGCTACCACCTCATGGACCCAGCTGTCGCCTGAAATCTACTGGAAGATCGACTCCACTCCTATTAGCCCTAACACACACTTGGTCCATTCATTTCTCTCTTTCTCTCTCTTTTTTTATTTTTTATTTTTCAAAATGCAGTCAAATAAGAAAGAGATTTGTGCAACTATGCAAGAGGAAAAGTACAAAGAAAAAAAAGAAAAAAAAAGGTGGTGTAGGATAAACAAGAAAATAATGAAAATGGAACTGAAGTAAATGAGATTTTTTGTTATTTGCGTAACTGTAAAGTGCTAATTTGTATATTTTTACATGTTATAATTAATACATTTTATGGTAAAAATCGTTATTCATTGTGCACTTTAATTGAATTACACGTTAATTGCATATTTATAATGTTGCATATATGAGTTTTGTTCTTAATTGATATATAAATGCATTAATTAGTCATTTATTATGAACTTAGTTTTAAGAGAGACATTATAGATATATGTAAATTAGTGTTTAGTAATTGTGTTATTATTATTATTAGTATGCAATTATTTTTATATAAATTATTGTTCCAAAACCAACATTACAATCTTTGCTTTATTATTTAGGTAAAGACATGTCTAAAGGAAAAGTTTGCAATGTGATCATGTGTAGCATGCAAGCAGGAGAAGGATTTTTTGCAGGAGGTAAAATGTCCATTTAACCCTTGAGCCATAAAATAAAGAAAAATCTTCACATAAGTAGAAATGTCTACCATACTTCTATAAAAAGGTGCTGGACAATAATCAAAGAGTCCTTTTTGATGTTGAAAACTTCTACCTACAACTTAAGAGTTAGCTACTATTCCATTCCTTAATCTTCCAAGCAAGAGCTTCTGAACTCAACTCCCTTCTCTAGTGGAGGATTGGAAAAAGGCAATTTGAGGGCATCTTGTATCAAAAGGCTCTGCTCCTTTACCACTTCACTGAGTGGAAGACTTGTACTAAGGGAGACGTTTGTTGTTGGTTGAGCAAGAAGTATCGACGGAGAACATCTCTACATCTGGTGATTGGAGAGTTCCATTATAAGGAGCACCTACATTCAGTTGAGCCGAAGGGGTGATAGCCTAAAGGGTAGCTAGGTGTTGGCGTGCATTCTAATAGTGGACTAAAACTTTGCAGTACAAGATAAGCTTAAGGTATAATGGAGGTTAAAGCATTAGAAAGTGACCATTTTGTACTAAAATACAATTAGTTGGTGGCCTTCTCCCGTGGGTGCTTATTCACCTAAATCTTACTATGTTGTTTTATCAGATGAAGGATATAGGCAAAAATTGTACAAGCTAGTTTGGAAATCTATTTCCCCTCCTAAAATTAAATTCTTCTTTTGGATGTTAGTTAATGATAAATTGTTATCTAAGGACAACCTCCAGAAAAGAGGATGAAGAGCAGACCCTTTATGCTCCTTATGTAATGATTATATTGAAACCTATCAACATTTATTCTTAGAATGCAGGTTTGTTAAAGAGTTTTGGTCTGCAAATGTTAGCATTTTTCATTATCCTCTAAATATTCCTACGGCAGACTTTTTTTCATTTGCTATTCACAATTGCTCTGCAAGTTACGATCTGAAAATGTGTAGTTCATTAATACTAGCTTATTGTTATTCTATCTGGATTAATAGGAATAAGGTTATTTTCTCTAATCAGACTTTCTCCTCCACTAACATAGTTATTGAAAGCAGCTTTAATCTTGTTATGTGTTGGCTAGAAAATTTGAATGCTAAAAAGTCTGATGAGGTTAATCTACAAGTGCCTTTACCTGTCGTTCCTCTTGAAACTGATCTAACTAACTCCATCTCCGAAGTGTCCAAAAGATGAGGTGATCAATTGGATGATGTCGTTTAAAGTAGCAAGGTATAAGTTGATGAAGATTTTTTTGATGTTGTTGATTTTTTTGGTGATCAAAGAAACTTTTCTCGGTACCTTTTGTTACGATGTTACACCAGAAATGACTATTGTTGATGTAAATTGATATTTTAAGCTTGGTTAATACGGTAATACTCTTTTTTTAAATAAAAAAGTGGTTCGTGTGCTGCACATTTATGTGTGTTGAAAAGGCTGAAGATATTATTTGTGCGTGTGGACGAAAATAATGGCAATATATTATTTGTCTCTCACCCTCTCGCTCTCACTTCCATGTTAGTCATGTAAAAAGTCAATGAATCGATTCGTTTGCTTGTAGTTTTTTATAGTTTTTAAAATTATTTTTAATAATATTATTATTATATTATAGATTTTAAATTATAAATTTTTATCACTTAAATTATTATATAATTATTATACAATTTTAACTTTATTCACGAAATTAACTCTAATTTCAATTCTATCCGGTTCTTTAGAAATTAAAAAAAAGTTATCACTAAATGCATCCAATATTTACAAATAATAATTTTAAGAACATTCATTTACAAATAATAATCAAAGACAATGATTATTGTTATCTTACATTTTATTTTATATCACACTTACGAGATATTTAACTTTAACAACTACGAAGAGCTAAAGTTAAAAATAATTTCATAAATAATGTAAATTGTGACACAAAAATTTGTATATAAATTTTTTTTGAAAAATTAAAACTCTAAACGAAGCATTAAGCTCATTTGCTATAATTATATTAATATGAAGTTTTATTGAATTTAATTTGTACTTCAATTTTATTATTATAATATTTCTAAGTGAAAATTTTCAAATTTTTTTTAATGTCTAACACCAGTTAAAAAGGAAATCAATAAAAAAAAATTAAAATTTTTTTATTGTTAAAATTTTAAAAATTTTAAAATAAAAAATTGTATGAAATCATTTATGTTCCTTATAAGAAAATATAAGAAATTTATATTTAATTTTTAATATTTTAATAATAATAATAAAATTAAAAACTTTTTTTTACTAAACAAATCCTTCCCTTATTTCCCGAGCAATTTTTTTCAACTTACTAATCGCGTGAGAACACACGTCAGTCCTCCACTCCGTGGTTGCTTTGCGTGTTGTTCGAGAGTTATTTTTGATGGCTTTTCCATGTCAACGTCAACCAAAGAAAATAAATAAAAGTTAGTTCCCCAGAGCCGATAGGTCGAGGAAAATTTTACTTCGTGTGAAATGATCTTAATTAACTTTTAAAATTATTTTTAATAATAATATTATTATTATACAAACTTCAATATATAAACATCTATTTACCACCTAAAGACATCATTCATTCTAACTTTTAAAATTATTTTTAACGTTATTAATTTTTTTTCAACTCTGAAAAATTTAATAAATCTGAAAAATAATTTCTTAGAAAAAATTTTCTAGGCATTTATATATGTTACAAAAAAATAATTTCGAATGAAGGAAAGTTTGAAAGTGAATTCTAAACTGATATTTATACTTATTGTAAATGAAGAAAAAAATTTCTCACTTTTCAAGTACACATGCTTGAAAAAATTTTTTTTTTTCTAAAAAATCATTTTTCAAATATACAAACCTTCTTAAGACATCGACCAATTCCAACCAACTTCCAAAATCACTTTTAACATCATCATTATTACAAAAAATTTAACATATAAACTTTTATCATTTTAATTACTATACAATTCTAACTCAAATTAAAAAACTAACTCAAACTATAACTCTATCTAACTCTTGCAAAATACACTTTAACTCTAACTCTAACTTCAACTTTAACTTTAATTACAGAAACTAAAAAAAAGTTTCGTCGAACACATTTTATATAAATTCAACTTCGTTTACCGTACAACTTCAAAGCTCTCCGGCTTAGAAGGGCATTATCAAATATCGAAGAGAGATTTATTGAATAATTTTACGGTGTATGTTAAATTTAAAATAAAAAAGATAATTTAAAATCATTCAAATTTTTTTTGGAAAAATGCATAAAACAGTTATAACTATCGACGTAAATTAAAATTTTTGGTTATTGGAGGTAAGTGCTGGATGACGTCGGGACGACGACGATGTCAGCGGAAGGAGGAGAAGAAGAAACCGAGGAGGAGGAATAGATCCGAGGAGGAGAAAAGATCTCACCTTTTGCGGCAAGCAATGGCGGCGGGGACGCCGGTGTTCTCCTTCCACCACCAAGGGCGAAGGTTGCCGCTATCCGGCAGCTTCTCCCCCCCCGTTGACCTCTCCGATCTGGCCCTCGTCGAAACCGTGGCCTCCGTCTCCACCGACCTCCTCGCCCTTTCCTCGGCTCCCGTAGCGTTCCAGCGCAAGAACACCCGCTCCCTCGCCGCCAAAGTGCGCTCCCTCCAATCCCTCTTCCACTTTCTAGCGTCGTCGGTACCCCGCAGCCTGCCGCCCGTCCCCGTGCTCTGCTTGAATGAGCTGTACATTCTGCTCCACCGCTCGAAGCTGCTCCTGGAGTACTGCTCCCAGTCGTGCCGGCTTTGGCTGCTGCTCCGCAACCGCCAGATCTCCGCCCACTTCCACGAACTGAACATCGAGATCTCCACTCTGCTCGACGTTCTGTCCTCCTCGTCCGGCGGGCTCAAGCTTTCCATCGACCTGGTGGAGCAGATGGATCTGCTCCGGAGGCAGGCGAAGAGGTCCGTGCCCTACATCGACCCGGACGACGAGGCGCTGCGGATGAAGATCCTGGAATTCCTGGACGATTTCGAGAAGGGGGTTGAGCCGGTGGAGGCGGAGCTAAGGGCCGCCTTCGTCGGAAGATTGGGCATCGAGGACGGTAGGATTTGCCGGACGGAGATGGAGTTCCTGGAGGAGCGGATCTACAACCAGGAGGAGGTGGTGGAGTCCTCGGTGCTACAGGGGGTCGTCGCCCTGGCGAGGTACGCCAGGTTCCTGCTCTTCGGCTCCGGGCCGGAGGTGGATTTCAGGAAGTTCGGGTCGTTCGTGGGTGGGCGGAGCAGCCCGGTGAAGGGGGTCGTGCTCCAGGAGCTGGGCGGCGACGACGAGCCGGACAGCTTCGTCGCCATCCCCAAGGACTACGTCTGCCCCGTGTCGCTGGATCTGATGAAGGAGCCGGTGGTGGTGTCGACGGGGCAGACCTACGACCGGGAGTCGATCTTGAGGTGGATAGAGGAGGGGCACAACACCTGTCCCAAGTCCGGCCAAACCCTAGTTCACAAGACGCTGATCCCTAATCGGGCGTTGCGCAACGTCATATCGCAGTGGTGCATCGCCAACTCCGTGGCCTACGATGCGCCGGAGAGCTCGGACCAGAACGGGGGCCCCGTGGCGGCCGCCGCCAGGGCAAGCAAGGCGGCGGTGGAGGCGAACAAGTGCACCACCAGGTTGTTGGTGGAGTTGCTGGGGAGTGGAAGCCAGGACGCGAAGACGATCGCCGCCCGGGAGATGCGTCTGCTGGCGAAGACGGCGAGGGAGAACCGCGCCTACATTGCGGAAGCCGGGGCCATCCCATTGCTCCGGCGGTTGCTTCCGGACGACAACCCGGTGGCGCAGGAGAACTCCGTGACCGCGCTCCTCAACATATCCATATACGAGAAGAACAAGAGCAAGATCATGGAGGAGGAGGGGTGCCTGAGCGCAATCGTCGACGTTTTGACGAACGGCTCGACGACGGAGGCCAGGGAGAACGCCGCGGCGACGCTCTTCAGCCTCTCCATCGTCCACGACTACAAGAAGCGGATAGCCGACGAGGACGGCGCCGTGCAAGCGCTGACCAAGCTTTTGAGGGACGGAACCCCGAGAGGGAAGAAGGACGCGGTCATGGCGTTGTTCAATCTGTCCACCCACGCCGACAACTCCCTGCTCATCGTCGACTCCGGCGCAGCCGCGGCTTTGGTGGATGCTCTGGAGACCGAAAGCGTGGCGGAGGAGGCCGCCGGCGCGCTGGCACTGTTGGGGAGGCAGAAAACCACAGCGGTAGCGATTGCTGCACGCCATTCCGCGATCTTCGGATTGGTTGGGCTGATGCGGCGAGGCACGCCCAAGGCGAGGGAGAATGCGGTTGCGGCGTTGGTCGAGATGTGCCGCAGCGGTGGCCCGTCGGTGACCGGGAAGGTAGCGTTCGCGCCGGGGATCGGAGGGTTGATACAAAACCTATTGTACACCGGCACCAAGAGAGCCAGGAGGAAGGCGTCCTCGCTGGCAAAGCTCTTCCAGCGACACGAGTCGTCCGGCCAAATCGCCTACGGAGGATGGGTGGCCGACAACCCTTTGCCGAGGAGCCGCTCCATCAGGAGGCCGCGGCCTTCCGGCGGCGCCGCCACCGGCGAGTCCTCCAACGTGTCCGTGGTGGTACCCATAACCGTACCTGTACCATAGCGCGTTGCGTGCACAAATGGAGCATTTTATTTTTATACCAACAGAGAAAACATACCGTGTTATTTCCATCTGCCGAGAAAATTTGTTTGGGTTTTGGTGTTTTCTTTTGGTTGTGGGGGGGGATTAATGCTAGTTTGCATTCTTTAATGTTCGTGTTTATCCAAAAATTAGAATAAAATTGAGGTGCAATTCTTTTGTGCATATTGTAGAATTTCAAGGAAAATAAATATGTTATTTAGTTCAAAAACTTATTAAATAAATGAATATAATTATTCCAGTTAAGCAATAGTTACGTTCTTTACACTGCGTCTGTGTCAACCCAACAACAATGAATATGCAATTTTTTTGTGCATATTTAAATTTTAATTC